>JANAVB010009004.1:2500-17500 GCA_029216955.1 Iris pallida | reverse complement strand
GGGCACCTAGCCAAAATGATGACTTGGCATAGGAGACCAATGTGGGGTGACACACTACGTTAACTAACTTTCTAGGGTCTTTACACTAGTGAGGGATGGGGTTAACTACGACTAAAACTCCAAATAACACAAAAAGCTACAAGTCGTAATTAATCAATAAATAAATCAAAAGATCATTGTGTTCTAACAATTTTTAAAGTAGACAAAAAGCCTAGTTTTGCATAAATCAAAGTACCAAAACGATCCTTGCTAACTATAGAAATTTATTATAATTTTTCTGGAATTTATTATCCAGTACAAATATTTTATAAAAATCAGTTTTTCCTAAGTATACAGAAAATGAGTTTTAGGTTTCATATGCCAAACTAGTGGCAAAACAGTAAATTAAATACTACAAAAATTATACTAAAATAGCCAACTTAACATAGTATCTAAATACTATTTTTCCATGATTTTAGCAATACTTTAGGTATTTTTTAGAAAATCAAAAACAGCAATGCACACAATAATTAATTATCTGCGTATTTTGTCCATGTATATAATTTGAACCAAAGTTCAAATACAGGACCCAAGGCCATGAATCAAGTCCAATATGACTTGTACAGGTCTTGAATGTGTGAAAACACATTTGAGCCCAAATATCCATGCTAGGGTTGGACACCAAATGGTTGCAGTAATTTAAATACAATAAAAATATAATTTGCTAACAGTCAAAATAAATATTATTATTTTAATATGGTAAAGTTATACATAAAAAGTATGAACACTATTATATATATATAATTAATTTACACTAAGCTAAGTAAAATACATATAGGAAATAATATATATATATAAATATAGGGATATTTATATATATAGGAAAATGCTCAACTATATATTATATATATATACAAATATATGTATATATACATACATATAAGAAAATACTTATCTATATAATATATATATATATACAAAATTAATGTATACATATACATATAATAGTATATATATAATAATATATATACACAAGAAAATATATATATATATAATATATATAGTATACATATACATATATATATATATATATATATATATATATATATATATATATATATATATATATATAAAATAATGAAGTATACATAAATATATATATATAAAAACAGCAAATTATAATATATATATATATCTATATATATATATATATATATATATATATATATATATATATATATAATATAAATATAGTATATAGAATAATACATATATACATACAATATATGTATATACATATATATATAAATATATATATATATAATAGAAAAGGAAAAAGAAAAAGAAAAAGGAAAGAAAAAGAAAAGGGAAAGGAAAGCAGCCAGGGCTCGAACCCAGGCTAACAGAGCGGGGGGGGGGGGTTTATTGATTGCGCGCTGGCCAGTGGGCCAGTTGGCCCGCTATGTTAGAGATAGGATTAGGTTAGTTATATTCTGATTAGGTTAGATTATACATAAAAAAAAATATAAATTTCGTCCTGTGTCCAGACAGTTCAGGACACAGGTATCTACGTGTCTTCGCTTAGCACGACACGCACGGGTCTCATCTCGTGTGTCCTTGACTGCGCTCGTGTTCGCCAGGACACGGCGAACATTTCCGACCCAACACGAGACACGCACGACACAAGGAAACACTGACACTCACGTGTCCGGCGAGTCGAAGAGGGGTTTGAGGGTGCTGACGGGCGGAGGAGACGTCGGGGTCAGGGCGCTCCGGTGGCGACGCGTTCGCCTCACTGCGACGAACCCAACGGTGGCGGTTGGGGGTGGTGGTGTTCGGCGTAGGGGCGGCGCTGGTCGTCAACCGGAGTTAGGGTTCCGGTCAGGGTTTTTTTGGTGAAGAACTGGGCGGTTGGGGGCTGTGGTGCGTCGGGGTGGTGGTAGCTAGGTCGAGGGGGAGAGGGGGAGTTTAAATAGGGAAAGAGGGCGGTCGGGTTGGTCGGGGGGCAGCCGGAAATGGCGGAGGGGGCAGCGTCGGTCGGTCGGGCAGCGGGGGTCAGCGGGGGTGGTTGAGAGGTGGAGGAGAGAGAGAGAGAGCTGTCGGTCGGGGGGGGGGGGGGTTTGGGGTAAATTGCAGTAGGGTCCCCTAGAATTAGGAATTTACATAATAGGTTTTCCTAGGGCTAAATGCAAATTAGGATTTGCATTCCTTAATAAATAACAATTCATTTATTACAAATCAATATAAAAACAATTCTAATAATTGCAAAACCATATTAAAACAATTCTAATATTACAAAACTACATTAAAACATTTCTAAAAATTACAAAATGATATTTAAAAAATTATATATTGATATTTTTGGTATTAAAACTCATTTAAAATTCATTTAAAAATTCTAGAAAATTCCTAAAATCATATTAAATTATTTTTAAAACCAATAATGACATTTAATAATTAATTAATACTAGTTTAAAAAATTTTTGAAAATCAGGGGCTTACAAGTCTTCCCTCCTTGAAAAATTTTGTCCTCGAAATTCACAAGGATTGAAGACCCGACAATATTCTAACATAGCAAGCAATGCAACAAATGACTAAGGCTACGATCAAAACTAACCTCCCGAAACCTGTTCCGGCTCCGGCTCAAGGACTAGGCTATAAGTCTTCCCCTGGGGTCCCTTGGCTACCGGGCAGTCCCGAATCTGATGGATGGCAGACCCACAAGCTAAACACTGACCCAATCTCTTCCTGCAGACGAGAAAGTCATGGCCTTGCTTCTTGCAGTATACACAAAAAGCTCTTTTCTGCTGCTGTCGGGGTCCCGGGGCTCTAACCGGCGGGGTCTGACGATGTGGTGTAGGGGGATGGTAAGTCTGCGGGGGTGGCGTCGGTGCTCTCTGCTGGAAAGCCTGACGCTTGGACGGTCCCTTATGGTGTACAGAAGCCGGCCTCTTGCTAGACAGAAGACGCTCCTCAATGCTCCGGGCCAATTCTAGGCTCTGGTAGAGTAGGGTAGTCTGCTCCTGATGGGTTGTTAGGAACCCCTGGATCAGTGTGAGCAGCTGGGTCCCGTCGAGTGTGACGGAAGCCTGGGTGGGTATAGTGATAGGGGGTGGTGGAAGTATCGGGGCCTGCTGGGACTGGGATGTGGAAGGTGGTATCTGGGTCTGTGGATCTGTGGAGTGGGGGAAATGTGGTAGGTGGAGGTGTATCAGTCAACTGGTCAGCTGACTGGATATGGAGGGCCCCATTCTCGGGGGTAACATGCTGGGACGAACGAGTAAGCACCATCTAAATTACACAAAAAGACTTATAAGGACTTGTTTAAAGTAAGCAATCATATGCAAGAAAATCTAATTATAATAGCAATCATGTGATGTGTTTCCTATGTTGCAATCCTAGCATTCCTCTAGGTGTTCTAAGCGTCTTTCCTAATGTTGTCTAATTACCTTAAGTTCCTAATTGCAGGCATGTTTGGTACAATAACGTAACCAAACAATTTAGTCAGGACCTTGCATGGGCCGCCAAAAAAATATGTCACGACCCGTTACCCAAATTGTTGGGCCGGGCCGAGCCATGTCCAGCCTACGCTTAAGATAAAGCGCAGTAAGCTGTTCTAGCGATAACAAGATAAGACTAAATGTGCTAACAGTTCTATAAGTGAAGAAGAATCATAAATGCTCCAAACACAAAAGTCATCTCATATAGTGAACGTCCAAGTACAAGTAAACAGAAATGTAAAACTGGATACATGTCCAGTTACAAAATACGTAGTCTAATACATGACTACACTAAGTATCCCAAGCAGCTAAGCAAACTAAACGAGTCTCCCGCAGGAACATCCTCGTAAAGCAGAGTCGGGTCCTCGGCAGTAACTCCACAATACGAATCACAGAGCAACTCCTCCTCAGTATGTATACCTACAACGTTATCCTGTCAGGACGGGAGCAAGTACAACCTCTACAACTAAAGTACTGAACATATAATGAAAGAGATGTACAACAAGGATCATGGTGTGATGAGTCTATAAAACAGAAATACTGGAAACATGTCGTCATGGTACAACTGGGATCATAGTATCATAGTAACATAAGGAACATGGCATCTATCTCATGTCGTATCACAATCATGTCATCATAATCTATCATGGCAAGGATACATATGTCATAGAGACAGATGTATATGTAATGTTTAAAACTGTAGCAGGTACGTGATCGGTCAATAGATGTACAAAATGCAGTGGGCATATGTATATAATGTACGTTCCGTACAAGACTCAAGCGATAGATGTACAACGTACAAATAGAGCAGTATTGGCCTACGGACAAGGTATGCATATAAAATGCGACCAAGCTCGCTACTATAGGGGGGTCATGATCACGTACAATACTATCAGTTTCCCCATAACCCATATTCTAATCATGTGAGAGATACATCAAGACTGTTCTAAGCATGGTAGTAATGGAAAGTACAACATGTGACGTTTTAACTTGCTACCCCAAGGATCAGCATTTAACATGGTTAATACATGTTCTAGCATTAAAAGACAGTAAATGAGTTTGTAGATGTACTTGCCTCTAGCAAAACAAGCTGCGATAAAAGTGCTATGGATGTCTGGTAACTCGTCACTGTAGAAATAAATGCAATAACTTAGCTTTTACACTAAGCTAAAACACTAGGACACTAATTGGTACGACACGACTTGTGATTGGGCACCTAGCCAAAATGATGATTTGGCATAGGAGACCAAAGTGGGGTGACACACTATGTTAACTAACTTCCTAGGGTCTTTACACTAGTGAGGGATGGGGTTCAATACGACTAAAACTCCAAATAACACAAAAAGCTACAAGTCGTAATTAATCAATAAATAAATCAAAAGATCATTGTGTTCTAACAATTTTTAAAGTAGACAATAAGCCTAGTTTTGCATAAAACAAAGTACCAAAACGATCCTTGCTAACTATAGAAATTTATTATAATTTTTCTGGAATTTATTATCCAGTACAAATATTTTATAAAAATCAGTTTTCCTAAGTATACAGAAAATGAGTTTTGGTTTCATATGCCAAACTAGTGGCAAAACAGTAAATTAAATACTACAAAAATTATACTAAAATAGCCAACTTAACATAGTATCTAAATACTATTTTTCCTATGATTTTAGCAATACTTTAGGTATTTTTTTAGAAAATCAAAAACAGCATTGCACACAATAATTAATTATCTGCGTATTTTGTCCATGTATATAATTTGAACCAAAGTTCAAATACAGGACCCAAGGCCATGAATCAAGTCCAATATGACTTGTACAGGTCTTGAATGTGTGAAAACACATTTGAGCCCAAATACCCATGCTAGGCTTGGACACCAAATGGTTGCAGTAATTTAAATACAATAAAAATATAATTTGGTAACAGTCAAAATAAATATTATTATTTTAATATGGTAAAGTTATACATAAAAAGTATGAACACTATTATATATATATAATTAATTTACACTAAGCTAAGTAAAATACATATAGGAAATATATATATATATATAAATATAGGGATATTTATATATATAGGAAAATGCTCAACTATATATTATATATATATACAAATATATGTATATAGACATACATATAAGAAAATACTTATCTATATAATATATATATATATACAAAATTAATGTATACATATACATATAATAGTATATATATAATAATATATATACACAAGAAAATATATATATATATACATAAATATATATGTATACATAATACATATATATATATATATATATATATATATATATATATATATATATATAAATAATAAAGTATACATAAATATATATATATAAAAACAGTAAGATATATATATATATAAATATAGTATATAGAATAATACATATATACATACAAATATATGTATATACATATATATATATATATATATATATATATATATATATATATATATATATATATATATATATATATATATATATATATATATATATATATATATAATAGAAAAGGAAAAAGAAAAAGGAAAAGAAAAAAGAAAAGGGAAAGGAAAAGCAGCCAGGGCTCGAACCCAGGCTAACAGAGCGGGGGGGGGGGGGGGGGGGGTTTATTGATTGTGCGCTGGCCAGTGGGCCAGTTGGCCCGCTATGTTAGAGATAGGATTAGGTTAGTTATATTCTGATTAGGTTAGATTATACATAAAAAAAAATATAAATTTCGTCCTGTGTCCAGACAGTTCAGGACACAGGTATCTACGTGTCTTCGCTTAGCACGACACGCACGGGTCTCATCTCGTGTGTCCTTGACTGCGCTCGTGTTCGCCAGGACACGGCGAACATTTCCGACCCAACACGAGACACGCACGACACAAGGAAACACTGACACTCACGTGTCCGGCGAGTCGAAGAGGGGTTTGAGGGTGCTGACGGGCGGAGGAGACGTCGGGGTCAGGGCGCTCCGGTGGCGACGCGTTCGCCTCACTGCGGCGAACCCAACGGTGGCGGTTGGGGGTGGTGGTGCTCGGCGTAGGGGCGGCGCTGGTCGTCAACCGGAGTTAGGGTTCCGGTCAGGGTTTTTTTGGTGAAGAACTGGGCGGTTGGGGGCTGTGGTGCGTCGGGGTGGTGGTAGCTAGGTCGAGGGGGAGAGGGGGAGTTTAAATAGGGAAAGAGGGCGGTCAGGTTGGTCGGGGGGCAGCCGGAAATGGCGGAGGGGGGCAGCGTCGGTCGGTCGGGCAGCGGGGGTCAGCGGGGGTGGTTGAGAGGTGGAGGAGAGAGAGAGAGAGCTGTCGGTCGGGGGGGGGGGGGGGGGGGGTTTGGGGTAAATTGCAGTAGGGTCCCCTAGAATTAGGAATTTACATAATAGGTTTTCCTAGGGCTAAATGCAAATTAGGATTTGCATTCCTTAATAAATAACAATTCATTTATTACAAATCAATATAAAAACAATTCTAATAATTGCAAAACCATATTAAAACAATTCTAATATTACAAAACTACATTAAAACATTTCTAAAAATTACAAAATGATATTTAAAAAATTATATATTGATATTTTTGGTATTAAAACTCATTTAAAATTCATTTAAAAATTCTAGAAAATTCCTAAAATCATATTAAATTATTTTTAAAACCAATAATGACATTTAATAATTAATTAACTACTAGTTTAAAATTTTTTTGAAAATCAGGGGCTTACAGGGCGTCCAAGCATAGGTCTTGGGTTTGAATCTCACTCGAGCGTCTGGGGTGACATATTGCCACGATCCGACTTGGAGAAAAGACACCCAAATATATATATATATATATATATATATATATATATATATATATATATATATATATATATATATATTGTGTGTGTGTGCGTGCTCGCACGCGTGTGTGTGAAATGGGTTCCCACAAATTATCAGACTGTTGATGATTAGAGATGGCAACAGGACATGTATGGGCCGGGGACCATACTCCCATCCATGTCCCCCAAATAGTGTCTGTATTTACGTTCCTGTCCCTGTCAGGTTCAATTTTTTTACTTTCATTTTCGTCTCCGTTAAACAATGCACTCCCCATCATTGTCCCTACAATGTCCCATTAACACTTTCGGGGCCGAATTTTTCCATCCTCGTCCCCGTCCTGTTAATATTTTTTTTCTGTACAATATAAGCTCAAAAAAATATTTTGGTTCTAAAAAAAATACAAGACAGATTAATAAAACTGATTTTCATACAAAAAGATAATATATTACTAGATAAAGAAAACAATACATTACAACAAAATGAGATAATTAATGTATAACTAATATCAATGGGTTGCAATATGGGTAAGTAATCGGAATCATAGATTTACTAAAAGAGTATATCTATGCTCCAGTGAGAAAAGAAAATCAAATTTCCGTCGGATACGAAAATGTTATGCATAATATATATATATATATATATATATATATATATATATATATATATATATATATATATATATATCTATCGTACTTGGCGATCTTAACACGTGCAAGGTAGACTCCTAAGTTGAAGGAGGCAAAGGACTAGAGACGGATTAAATAAATGTGGTTTAAAAGTTTTTCCCGAAAATTATAATTTTGTTAATGTTAATAAAGGAAGAAGAAACTTAAATATGGTTCAATGGAGACGGATGATTCAGACATCGGTCTCCAAAAAAAAATTGAAATAAAGAATTTTCTTTTTTCAAAATTTATTTAGACAAAACAATAAATAGAAGTACTTCAAATAAGTTGTACCATAACTTCGTATACCAACGCAAATCCAGGAAGTGAACTTCTTCCCAGTTCCTTTGGCCCACGGAGACTTCCACTACACTCAACCCGGCCTTGAGAACTCAACATGAAATCGAAAGTACTAATCTGTGACAATAAATAAGTGTCGATAATGATACATGAGAAAGAAAGACACAAGGGGAGAGAGAGAGAGAGAGTTCCATTCATTGTACATACCGATACTCGCTTGGCATACAAAGTCAATACGAAAACGACCGAGAAGAAGAGCACCAGCACCGTCCAATTGCGGGTGCTTGTGCAGAGCAACAGGAGCAGCTGGCCAGTGATACCGAGCGACGACTTTCGCATCGATTGGAGCAAATGGCCGCACGAGCCGGTCCTTTTCTTCGAGGCGCGCTGACTGTTGCATCCGTGGTGGACTCAGCTCGAGAAAACCATGTTGCCATCTCGCGTGTTCAGCTTCCACAAAGTGACGGGTTCACACAAAGTCACGGAGGTCTTAGTCATTTTCATGGAAGGTGGACTTGGATTTAACTAGGTTACGTTTGTAAGGCATAACAGTGTGGACTACAGATCAAGGTGCAACTTGGGCCTGACGGCCTGGTCCCCGGCTCGGGTACGGTCCGGTCAAATCCGGTCTGAGCTGGCTCGAGTCCGGTCGAAGACCTGGACCGATCCGACCCATTAATAAACCGGTCTGGGCTGGATTGCGTCCTCGGACCTGAAAGTTCGGACCGGCCCGGCCCGGCTTGACCGCGGGTCCGAGCCGGTCAAATCTGTTAAACCCGGCTGGGCCGATTCGGACCGGCCCAGTCTAGGTCCGGTTGACCCGGTTTTGATTTTCTTTATAACGTTTTGTGGCGAAAATGATCATTTTACCCCAATTTTATTTGCTCTTTTAGACCGTTGGAAGGATATTTTGGTCATTTTGCTAAAAATGACCAAAAATATCTTTATAACAACTCTTTTTTGGAAACAAAATAAGTCATTTTACACCCCAAAAAATCTATAAATAGACCAAATTTTATAAAAATTATACACAACCATTTCTTTCCTCTCTTACAAATATTGAAGCTAAGCAATTCGCTGAAGATTGAACAACAAGTTTCTGGGCTTTGAAGTGCAACTTCCTGGACGCCAAAGTGCAGTGTTCTTGAGCTTTCAAATTCTGCGAAAATTCTTGGAGTTGAACATATTTTTCTGAAGTTGACAATCCACGTAATTTTAAATTTAGAGAATTTTTTTTTTTGCAAATTTTGATTTTTATTTCCTCCCCCTCTCTTTTTGGTAGATAACATTTTTTTTCTCTTCTTTATTCTTTTTCTGCAAAATTTAATTTTAAAACTATGGATACTATTGGTTCTAACCACCCGTATGGAGGTGATTCAAATAAAATTTTGCTTACTATGCTGATTTATTTGAAAATAATTATATTACAGATCCTGTGCTATAGACATGAAGTTAGAGGCATGGCTACAATATTGTAACTAGGAAGAAATTAGTTTTATGGCAATATTATGAAAAAAAAAATGTCACTGATGTAAATGAAAATTGGATGTTGCAAAAACGTATTATTTGTCTACGGCCTTTGGAATTTTCACATACCGGTTCTATAATCGGTGACGTCATCATGCAATTTTTACGTGAATATGATATTCACAATATTTTTTTCCATTTCTCTTGATAATGCTAGTAATAACACTTGTTGTATTAGTATTTTAAGTTCACAATTTTTACCTATAGTAAGAAGGACGTCTGTTTCATGTTAGATGTGCTTGTCATACTATTAATTTAGTTGTAGAAGAATGTCTTCAATTTTTTCATATAAATTTAGAAACTCATAGATTATGTCTACAAAATTTGAACACTTCTATAAGTAGACAACAAGCTTTCAAAACTTTATGTGCACAATATATAACTTTTAATTAGAAGATTTGTTAAGGATGCACCGCATAAATGGAATTCTACATATTTAATATTACTTGCATTAGATTTAAAGATGTTATTACTCATTATTGTAATGTTAATCCAGGTTTTGATTATCAAGTTACTTAAAATGATTGGTTAATTGTTATTTCTATTTTTAAATTTTTAGAATTATTTTACAATACTACATGTATTTTATCTTGCGTTTATTATCCAACTTCTTCACTAGCGTTAACATAACTTATTAACATGTCTCATTTATTTTGTAAATATAGAAATATTCATGGTTTTGATTATGTTGTTTCCAAAATAGAAATAAAATTTCAAAAATATTGGGGTGAAATACCTCTCTTATATTGTTTGGCTTCGGTTTTGATCCGAAGATCAAATTAGATGGCGTATTCATATTGCTAGATAATTTTCAAGAAAATACAAATGTAGAAGAAAGTAACTTAAAAGTAGAGATCAAAGATATTTTAGATTCTTTAATTACTTTGTATGAGAGTTGTATCGGTCCGACTCGGTACGACCTTTCAAGTTGGTAGTAGTAGCTTTGGTCTTATGTCTAAATTATCACAGGCTGCAAGCGTACTACAAAGGAAGAAACAAAAAACAATCTTCCCTACCAACTCAGGAAATGTCGATATACTTAAATTCTTATGAAGAATATGATAAACTCCAACTTATTTTTCCATTTTAGAATGGTGAAAAAGACACGAAAAAATGTACCATATACTTTCTTCTATAGCACGTGATATACTAATGGTCCCGGTGTCCACGGTAGCATAGAATTTTGTTTTAGTGCAGGCTCAAGGATACTGAGCAATAAGAGGAGCAGGATGCTGCCGGATATCTTGGAAGCTTGCGTCTGCGTTCAAGATTGAGTTCTTGCGGAACTGTCACGACCCGCACCCGGATATACGGATACGAATACGTGGGCCACGTCCAGCCTACGCCGCAGTATCGGTGGTAGAACGCTGTCTAGTACCCTATAAATATACACTACATCTAGAAGGTCCATGAACTACAAATATACTCAATCACAACCCAACATCTAAGGAAGATAAGACAGGAAAGATAACTAAGGCACAAGAACAAATAGAAACTACTAGAAGGAATCATAAGACAGGAAAATAAAGAAGAAAAAATAAGACAAACTAAGGATAACTACCAGGCAACTCACATAGAAGAATAGTGAGATCCACCTCAGCTAGCAACATCATGAAGTCTAATAATGGCATAACAACTCCTAAAATATTATCAACGTATCCAGTCAGGATGGAAACGAATACATAAACTAACAACAGTTTCATAGTATTGACAAATGCTGTAAGAGACAATTATAATAAAATACAAGACAAAGATATAGGATGACTTGGGAGCTATTCAGAAGTCGAGTTACAACCCGTAAACCAAACAAGGACCGGAGTTGTAATCCCTTCTCCCGAACAGAACTTAGCCTCCAATCAAGGTTTAGCATAAGAGCATGTAGAACATATGAGTAATGAATATCATAGCATGGTGAGAAAAGTACTGAATGTAGAACTGAGCAGGATATATGATGTGATAAAATAAATATAAAATGTGCCTTGAATTATTAGAGCGTTATGTGATCGGCTTGGAAAAGTTACATGACATGCTATCCACTTGGCCCGACAATCACATGAAGATCACTGGAAAGGGTCATGCCGGCCAACCTGGATAACGAGCACATGAAATAAGATCTCGCTACACCCTACGTGAGGTGAGAGTGATGCAAGCACAAGAATATAGTGACAGTGTGGCTTTGATCATATAGCCCCTAATAATTCTCCATTCCCCGAATAGTATACGGATCCGGACATAGCACGTCATGGCACGAGATTCCCTAAGAAGGTAGCTACTCCTTCTCAGGAATCGGTGTCAATACAAGTACAAGAACAAGATCGAGCAAGTACCAGTATCCTAAGAAAATCCAAGAATGACATCTCATGACAGGAATCCGGTATATACTAGTTCGTGTACCATCGTGACGAGAATCAAGTAAAACACTATAACTGAATCGGATACAGAAAATATCAAGACAAAGAACTACTATCAGAGAATGTACTCGTCTGTGGTCCTGAGCTGTCAAATAGGATCAATGCTCAGAGTGATGCCACAGACCTAAAGATAAGATATATATAAGCTAATTAGGGTTCAACAGTGTTAGGCTTGATTCTATAGTATAAGCTACGCAATCTAGGTCAGACTCAGTCAACTAAGTCAAACTAGGTCACACTGAGTCACACTAGGTCAAACTAGGTCACAAGAAGTCAAACCAAGTCAAACTAGGTCAAACTGGGTCAATGGTTGACTTACAGTTGACTTTTGGTCAACTGGTCAACTCTAGTCAACTCTGGTCAACCCTAGGTCAAACTAGGCTAATGTTGACTAACAGTTGACTTTTGGTCAACTGGTCAACTTCTGGTCAAATTTTAGTCAATTTTAGGCTACGGTCGACTTTCGGTTGTCTTTGGTCAAAATAGTCAACCATGGTCAACCAAGGTCAAAACTAGTCTAACCTAGGTCAAATGTTGACTCTACTTCGCCGTTCAGTCAAAGTAGTCAACCATGGTCAAACAGGGTCAAAGCTAGTCTCTATAAACATCTACAGGGTCAACATATCAATTTCAGCGATGGTGAAATCATTGGAATCGATGGATCTCAAAATACAAACAAAAGAGAAAGATTATAATAATAGGATAAAAATCTACAGATGTTGTCGATGGTGAAACAACCATCACCAACGTGTCCAGAATGGTCAAATTAGCTAGGATAGCCTATCCATAAGTCCAATTTGGACACATGGGCAAAAAGGTAATTTTGGATCAAAATGGTGTCCGTGTCAGATCCACCTTGTACCGAAAAATGTGCCAGAATAAAAAGTGCACTAAACTTAACAAATTATATGTCCACGAATCCAGAATGACGATACGAACTCAACGGTAATCCAAAATTGGATTCCGATGACCCGATCTCAGATTGATATGTTGACCCGGATATTGGAAACCGATTTGTACGGAAAAGCGTGTCGGAGCTAATGTCCTCAAAACTCAGCAAATTATATATCAACGAGTCCAGAATGACGATACGAATCCAACAGTATATCCAGAATTGGATTCCGATGAGCCGATCTCAAAATGACCCGTTGACCCGGATATTGGTATCCGACTTGCACCGAAATGCGTGCCGGAACCAATGTCCACTAAAACATAGCAAATTATATGTCAACGAGTCTAGAATGACGATACAAACCCAACGGTATATCCAGAATTAGATTCGATGAGCCGGCGTCAAAAAGTCCCGTTGATCCGAACTGTGGGGCCCGCTTTGCACCGAAATGCGTGTCAGGGCCCACGTCCTCTAAATCAAGCAAATGTTATATGAAAACGTGCCAGAAAGACGCTACGAGTCTACTGGTGGTGTCAGAAATTTAATTCGGAGTCCCAGGATTCAAAAATAGAATTTAACAACTTAGAAATTACGAATTCGGACGGCCAACTTTGGCGTCGAATTCAACCAATCAAACGTTCTCACAATGAAACGAAACTAAAATGGCAAGAAGAGGGTTATACTAGCTGTGCACAGGAATTGATGGCACACCAGACGGAGCTGCGATGGAGGAGATTCGAACCGACGAAGTTGGCTCCACAAAACTGTCCAAAAATAACACAATTTAAAGTGTCAACTTGGTGGCTGGTTTTGATCTATCAAACGACGAAATTAACGATTAAAATTTGAGAGGGATGAAGGGGTATATACCGAGATGGTGACGGAGCAAAGAGTTCGTCGATCCAACGGTCGGATTTTTCGAAAAATGTGTGCAAAGTCGCAGCTACCAAATGCGATTTCTGAGTTAATTCCGAGCTCGCGCCGACGGAATTTAGTGCAAAATGTATGAATAGGCTATGCATCGCGCCGGGGAGGAAGGCGGCGCACCCTGGGGGTTTGTCGGAGTTCGCCCAGCCAGGGGGGCCGGCCACTGCGATCGTGCGGCGGCGCGACGACGCACGACGGCGGCCCGCGCACGCGCACACGGTGCGCGCTGCTGCTTGCGGTTGCTGCCTTGCGGCTGCTGCTGCTGGTGGCGCGCGGCGGGGGCGACCCAGCGGCACGGGTGGCAGAGATGGTGAGCATGGTGATGGTGTTGGTGATGATGATGTGGTGATGGTGATGATTATAATGGTGGTAGTGATGATAATGATAATGGTGATGGTGGTGTTGTGTAGAAGAAGAAGTGAAGAAGAAGAAGAAGAAGAAGAAGGAGAATGGAGAGGTGGGGAGTTGGCTGTGCTCGTGGTGGTGATGGTGGTGGAGCTCGTGGTGGTGATGGTGGAAGAGAAAATGGTGATGGAGAAGAAGAAGAGTGGAGGAGGAGCTCGGGTGGAGGTAGTGGTTGATGATGATAATGGTGATGAAGAAGAACATGATGAAGGAAGAAGAAGAATGGGGGGGCTGCCGGCCAGGTGAGGATGAGAGGGGAGAGAGAAAGATGGATGGTGATGGGAGAATTGATGGGAGTGAGAGAGTAGGTGAGTGATGGGAGAGGAGAGAGAGAGATATTGTAGCTTCCATTCCCGAAAATTTTTCAAATATTTTTTCTTTATTTATTTGATTTAAATAGTGATTTTTAGATTTTTATAAATAATTATTTTGTTAATTATTACGGTAGATGACATTAGCCATGGTTGAGTTTTGAAGTGCCAGATGACTAGGAATCATTGCACGGATAGTGCAGTGGCGTTCTTTGACTAGTGTTTAGCCATGGTAGGAGAATGCAAAGCTATAGGAGTGTCCTAACTAGGAAAATA
>JANAVB010009003.1:0-19902 GCA_029216955.1 Iris pallida | reverse complement strand
CATAAAGTTGCACAACTAACTAAAACCGGGTTCCATATAGATGCATATCATAAAGATGCAAACGGATAGTAATTATCACACTGTCCATCTGCCAAAATAAGCACTTGGAAATGCAACAAATGAGGGCTCCAAGGTAGGTGTGTCAATCCCCATGGCTCAATCAACACTATCAAATCCAAGTATAAAGATATTATTCATCATGCTGAACTATTTTGGATTCGAGCCCTAAAATCCCGTACTACAAAATTGAATGCATACACCCCTGAACTATTGCCAACTTGATTTATGGTAAATAGATTATCAACTACACCAAAAAACAATATGATTTTGACCCTACACTCCTCTATTATTTGAGAATTTCACACCATTGGATAATCAAATTTTGAAAAGAAAAAAAATACAAACTTACGATTCGATAAAAGTAAGCCATTTCCGAATAGGAAATGGCTACAAATAGAGGGTTTCCATTATAATTCTCAATAAAACGACAGCATAAAGTTGCAAACTAACTAAAACGGGTTTCCATAGAGTGCATATCATAAAGATGCAAACCGAGATAGTAATTATCACACTGTCCCTGCCAAAATAAGCACTTGGAAATGCAAACAAATAGAGGGCTCCAATAGGTGTGTCAATCCCATGCTCAATCAACACTATCAATAATCCAAGTATAAAGATATTATTCATCATGCTGAACTATTGGATTCGAGCCCTAACATCCCGTAACTACAAATTGAATGCACAACACCCCTGAACTATTGCCAACGTGATTTATGGTAAATAGATTATCAACGACACCAAAAAACAATATGATTTTGACCCTACACTCCTCTATTATATTATTGAGAATTTCACACACCATTGATAATCAAATTTTGAAAAAAAAAAAATACAAACTTACGATTCGATAAAAGTAAGCCATTTCCGAATAGGAAATGTAGACCCAGTCAGAAAAAATACCATTGCTTCAGGTACATATACTAAATACTACTTCTCATAAAACCTACGTGATGTAAACACATACCCGGAACTCTTCGATCGCATGCCCATCTTTCTGCACATCTCATGAGCTACCGCTCGTTCTCGATTAGACATCCCCGGGTCAAATGTGAACACTGCAAGTCAATGCCGCGAGTAAATCAAATTAAACACAGAGATTAAAATCATTATGACCATTAAAAATTAGTTTGCATAATTAGCTTGTTAGACTTCATACACACAAAAATCTGAGCTTTGTAAAACTTTGAGAAGCTTAATCATAACGGTTGTGGTCCGTGCCGTATCTGACATCCCTGTATGGTTGCCGTGTCTGTGCAGCATGTATGAAAGATCAAATTCTGCTAAGACTACGAGATCCACATTGCTATATATCCAACCATTCCACATAATATCTAATTTTCCAACAAAGTATCGACATTGAACTATAAAAGAACAAACTTCAAGGCTCTCCATTGGAAATTAAAACCTAACAGTTTTACACTATATTACACTAAAAATCTGAGCTTTGTAATCAGGGGCGGATTTATTAAGGGTCCAAGCCACCCCCCCCCCCCCCCCCCCCCCCAAATTTTTTAAAAATGTCGATTACTATCTAGAAATTTTTGCACTTATAAATATATATATTAGTTTTTCCTCCTAATGTACAAAGAGTAAAGTCAGCTCTAGTGGTAATGCTCTGGGCTTTTAATTGAGAGGCATGAGTTCGAAACTCGTCTCTCTTAAATGTTTTACATATTTTGTAATAACCTTTTATTAAAATATATATATATATATGTAGAATTCTGGCTCCGCCACTGTTTGACTTTGAGAAGCTTCACCATAACGGTCTGCGCGCCGAGCCGTATCCGACAGCCGTGTATCAGTGTCGTGTCCGTGCAGCATGTATGAAAGATCAATGCTGCTAAGATTATGAGACCCAAATTGCTATATGCCCAACCATTACAAAAGGACCTAATTTTCCAACAAAATCTCGAGATTAGACAAATAAGGAACAAACTTTAGCGCTCTCCGCTGAAAATTAAACCTAACATTTGGTACTGACACAGAACCCTAATTTTATTTTCGATTTCTAGAAGTGGTGGATTGGGAAGAAGACCTTCGGCATCGGAGTCGCGAAACTCCTGGAGAACCTTGCTGATCTGGACGACGCGGAGTCCGTGACAGGTGGGCCAGCCTTCTTCTTCCTCACCATTGCTCCCTCTCTCTCTCTCTCTACTTTCTCTCTCAATAAGGAGCTTCTAAGGGTGGTTCCTCCCTCTCTCTCTTCTTCTTTTTGAGTTTAGAAAACCTAAACGTGCGCACCGAGGAGAGAGAAGAAGAGAACACGTGATGAGGACTAGGAAGAGAGAGAGACGTTGGCGAGACCACTTGTTGAATTGGAATTAAATTAGGAATCTCGTTGGGCCCGAACCCATGGACGTCCTAAAAGTCCGTCCGGTTCGATTGGTCAAAGTCCGATATAGTCCAACAAATAGGATAGTCCGGTCCAATCTATACTAGTATAGGATAGGACTTATACTAAGCATCCTCTGTCGAGCCCAACCCAGTCCTAAAAATTCGTCTAAGTTCGGCCCGAAAAGTCCAATACATTCCTGATTAGAGACACATTTCAATTTAATTTGGAAGAGGTTACAACTTATAGCTACTGAAGTTCTAATTACCAAATGTTAGTAAGCTTGCTCCGATACATTTTTTTGATTTTTTTTGGCAAACTTGTAGTGGTTTTTTTATCATGCCTACTTGTGGGATGTATTGTTGTTCATGTCGCTTACATTTTCGAATTTACATTGGCATTGGTAATATGCTAAACGTCATTTATGTGCTTTTGAACATTCAATGTCTTGATTAAGGGTGTGCTTGTGAATGTTCTTACTAAGAAATCTTGGGTTTTTGAACATTCAACGTCTTAATTAAGGGTGTGCTTGTGAACATATATAATTAAGCCCGAGAAGGCCCATTTGCGTTTTTTTAAAAGTTAGTTCGATCCGACCTGACTTGGCTCAAAAAGTCCAACCCTTGTGGGTGGGCTTGGGCTTCATAGATAATAATTAATCCAATCAACCCGGCCCAAAAATTCTCTAGGGCCAAAAATTGTCATGCCCCACCCCGCTCAGTTCGACATGGAGAAATTGAAACACAACGACGTTTGGACTTAGCTATACAACGCTTGCTCGAAGTCCCACTAGGTCGAGGCAACTCCTCGTTCAGGTGGGTGGCTTCGATGAATTTGCCTCAGCTTGACCTTCACACTAATAATAGAAGCACTGAGTAGGTATGCTAATAAAAGAGATGAATCCACATAACTAAGGGAATAATCTCATTGTGTCAAATGTGTATAGAACATGGAATGGTTAACTTGTTGCATAGATATCACTCCACGATGGCTTTCAAAGTTGGCACTCGGTCCTTCGATCCCACGGCTTGGGTAAAGAAGAGACGATTTGGCAAAGTATATCACATTTATACTGGCACATAGACTATCGACTTGCACATAGTCTAGATGTTTCCACGGTCTCATTGCTTATCATAGCATGTGTGCCCCCCATGGTTTCAATGCGGGCCATACGATTTATGGTACAAGTTAAGGCACCTAAATAATACGGTTGTTCAAGTGAGCGTGTGCACTCCACACGGTTTCAAGGCCCATCGTATAGAGTATGACTCAGTTTATGTGACACTTAAAAGGAACACGACTTGTTCAAGTTGAGCAGGAGGGCTATCAATAGTCGTTCCTGAGTTTAAGTCAGAAAAGTGTATGGTAACATTGAAAGTTCTTGGGACTGTAAGTCGTCGTGGTTATCCTAGTTGGTGAGCTGCATGAGAAGCATGGAAAGAAAGAGACGAACATTAGTTTGAGTCATATGGTCAGTTAGTGTAAACTCCCAAATTTCAAGGATTTTTTTTTCTCTATATTTTGCTCAAATAAAAAAAATTTGGGTTTATTTTATATTTATAAATATAGTCTTAGTCATGGTTAAGTTTGTTGTGTAGGTTGACTCGAAAGCATGGCACGGCTAGTGTGGCCGTGTCCCATGACTAGTATATTAGCTATAGATATCTCTAAATTTATTTATTTTAAGTTTTAGTTTGTTACAAATTATAAACCTATTATGGTTATCTTTCCATGTTTTAATTTTCATTTAATTATTTTTGGAAAGGATTTGAAATTTATATTTTTTTATATAATAGTAGTAGTAATGTTACTCACTATATACCCTATTATTTTGTTGTTGATATTATAATCATTTTTGTTTTTATTTTTATATTTTATCATTATTATTATTATTGTTACTAATAATATCAATATTTTTTGTTATTATTTATTCCTTAGAAAATGATATATATATATATATTATATATATATATTATATATATATATATATATATATATATATATATCTATATATATAAACAATATATATATATATATATATATATATATTGTTTATTATATATATATATATATATATATATATATATATATAATATATATATATATATATAATATAGTAATCTTAAATTCATAAATTTACCCAAAAAATATATATATTAATATATATATATATATATATATATATATATATATATATATATATATATATATATATATATATATATATATATATATATATATATATATATATATATAGGTAAATATATTATATAAAATAAAGTTTAGAAAATTTAGATATGTTTTTATATATTTTTTATTTTTTTGGGTAAATTTTATGAATTTAAGATTACTTATATATATATATATATATATATATATATTATATATATATATATATATATATATATATATCTTAGAAAAAAAATAAGAAAAATAAGAAAAACTTGTGAATCACCATCTCTCTTTCCCCGAACCCGTGACTTGAAACCAGGAAAGAAGAAGGAAAAAAGGGGAACTCGATATTTGAATCAAATTCAATTTCAAGCAAATTCGATCCATTCTTTTTCTACCTAACCATAATCAATTCTTCGATGATGATTTGATTATAAACGAACTCAAATTAGGATTTAAACAAAAATTTAAATCAAATGGGAAATTAAGTATATATACTCAAGAAACCAAAATTTTTGAGGCATTAGACTTCTCGGGAAACTTATCCCCACATAGTCGACCCTCGATGCCCTGGACTGCGCGCCTCTTCCCCATCCTCGCCACCGTCGCGCGCCATGGATCTGCCATCAGTCGACCAAACCCGCGGTAGCAGCGCATCCGCGCGCAGCACCAACAGCAACAACGGGTTGAGCGACCCCACTTCGCCGAGACAAATCTTCCTCCACGTTTGATCGTTTCCCAAACTGATCGTACGGGTACAACCATAACCTGACCCCCTTCGATCCCCTCCAAGCAGAATAAATTTTGATGCAATGATTTGTTCGAAAAATTCTTCCAAAAATCCTGAAAAACTTAGTTTTCAGGAAATTTGAAACATAACAAATTTAGTTCCAACACCCCAACTTTGGAGGCCAATTGCGGTTCATCTAAAAGAAATTTTAGAAACACCACCTGAATAGGAGTTGTAGACAACCTAACTATCACGTCGCAGAACCAGAATACTGGAGAGCGAAGGACAGACACAGCCAGCTACGTACATTAAAGTGCAACCTACCTCACAATACGGTCACGGCTGTCTAGATGCATGAGGGTTTATCTACAAGCCAACAATCTCTTACGATAAAAAATAAGCCTAGTGTCTCAATCTCAAGCAAGCAAATAAATATTACAAGATGTTAGATCATCAGATATACAAAGTAAGGCATCCTAAACATTACATATTTAGATGATCATGAAGCTAGTCATACAAAATACGAAGACTAGCAAGAGTTAAGTCATATATGATCAACCATAGGATTTGCCAATCATGTAACAACCCTTAGGCAGACATAAATTAAAGTTTCAACATAAGCTAACACATGCTCGGCAGCTAAACGCCTCAAAAAATAATTTACAATAGAGTGGGAGAGCAAAATAAGAAAATTTCTCATTACCATGGTTACGTCTAGTGTTCAACATCTAACTAGAAGGCAGGTAGATCCCCGTGTGCTATTCCAAAATTTGGCCATACAAAACCAGCTGGATCAGACCCCAGAAAGAGCAAGTGCCATAAGGGAGGCTCCACTTAGGAACTAAAACCAGCATAAAATGAATAGAAGAATTGATAAAAAACATAAATTAAATAACATAAAAGACATGCTTTAAAGAATATACTAGCTTGCATTAAGAAAACAATAGGTGGAATATTTTCCATGTTCATCATGAGACACATCATTCAGGCACAACCAATCAAGTCCTACGGCTTGCTATCATTAGCTAACTAGGGTTATCACAGGCCTAGTTACTAACAAGATACAGTTGAGACATTTTTGCAGTCATAAGCCCTACAGACTATCCAGGTTATCCAGGCGAGGTTACAAGAGATTATCAAGAATTAAGAGAATTATTGGGTGACTTAGAGTGTAACACATGACAGTGTGCTGGAAATGCGTCCTACTCGACGGTAGGCTACAAGTCCACTGGTGTGGCCGGGATAACGGGATCGCCTGTAACTGGAAAATCTCTCTATATGAGCTACTTGATCAATCCAGTCGTTAACCTAGTCAGATTTTATGAATTCTTGACCATGGTAACCAGAATTCGTGTCCTAGACATGATACAAGACAGGACATATAGCTTGTATAGGCACAATCAAGGAAAATCAACCACGGAGTCAAGACAAGGGTTACACTTAGCAAGACATGAATAGTTGTCGCAACAGCGATCAAGATTACACATGTCATGTCAGGTTTACTTGTCACTTGTCAGGAGTACTTGTCAAGAGTGTGCCTCGATGGACCATGTTAAGATTATCAAGACGGAATCATATTATCATGTTCAAGTTTAAGTTACTAGCTCAAATTACCAAGTTGTCAAGTCAGGTCGTCGCAATTTAGGCTAAGTACAAAAACATGCAAAAAAGATCAAAATTATGATTGAAACTATCAATCACAAATGAACTCCAATTAAAGTGAGACATGAAGATTCTTGAAGCCAAGACAATGATCTACAACTTCATGTTTTGAGTTTTTCAAGATTCTAGCTACAAAATAGCTTAAATGGGCAAAAATAGCCATTTAGAGGCAATTTGCGCATGGGAGCATTGCGCGCGCGAGCAAAACTGCTTATGGTGCGCGGAGCACGCAAGCACGGCACGCGACCAACGAATGGCGCTGGCGCACGGTACGCATACTATACTACATATGCGAGCGAAACTACCCTCGGCGCACGGAGCGCGCAAGCACGACGCACGGCGCGCGACCAACGAATGGCGCTGGCGTGCGGCGCACAAAATGCACTGCGTGCGAGCAAAACTGCCTACAGCGTACGGTGCGCGCAAGCACGACGCACGACCAACGAATGGCACGGGCGTGCATCGTGCGAAACTCGCTGCACTCATAGAACGGACCACGGTGCGCAGCCAATGAATCGCGTGCGAGGCACTGTTCATCCTCCCGACAACACCGAAGATGTGCCAAACCCATGAACACAAAATATCATAACTTCTTCATACGAAGTCAAAATCAAGCGCTTCAAAAGCTAAAGTTGGATAGAATTAAAATTTCCACAACATGAAACCATTAGTTTTCAGGAATAACAAAGTTTAAAAGATCAAAATCAAGAAAACCGACAAAACTACAAACTTAGATCTAAAAAAATATAAACATCAAAACCAAAAACTCCAAGTTCTAAAGAGCTTAGAATCAAGAAAGAAAGATAATGAACAATAAAATTTAAGATCCATCATGAAGCAAGTTGCACTTGCCTAGGGCTTGGTAGGTAGAAGGAGTAAATGAAGAGAGAAGAAGAAGAAGAAGAAGTAAATGAATTAATGGAGGGGGAAGAGAGAGAGAAAGAGAGAGAGAGAGAGAGGTTGGTTTTTATATCAACCCTCTCATCTCAACCAATCCAAACCAAGCAATGCCAAGCCAAGTTGAACCAAGGTGAACCAAACCAAGTAAGATTAAACCAACTACTAAGTAAGACAAGTCAAAAATATGGGTCATCTGACAAATGTCAGAAATTCGCATACACATACTGAAATACTATAATGAAAAACTGGAGTGACACTAACCAAGTTTAAACCCTTTCAAACAGTTTTATTTTTAGCATATAGTTTCAGTTTAATTTCAATTCCAAAAATTAGAAAAGGCCAGTTTTAAAACCATAAAAAGTTTGATACAGGGTCCATCCCAACAAATCAAACAACTTCGTCGTAAACCGAGGGCATCGAAAGGTGTGTATGGACTTTGCGGGCGTGTGGACTTTGACAAAATTCGAATTGGTTGCGTGTGCGCAACGAATTGACCCGTATCCGTCGAATAACGCCGTATCGACCATTTTCCAAAATTTTCAATTACTTTGTGCATACTTTTCACCTCATGAAGAAACTTGCGCCATTGGACTCGTATCATTTTTTGGTCCCATGAGCCACGTTTTGTCCAATTCTAAGACAGTTGATAGGATCATCGTTTTATGGGCCCCATGATCCGATTCAACGGACAATTTTGTGCAAGACTCATCGGAATCCAAAATTAGACATACCGTTGAGTTTTTATCGAAAAACGAACTCGTAGGCATATAATTTGTTGTTTAGAGATCCTAGGTTTTTGCACGCTTTTCAGTACAAAGGGGTCTAACAGGGAATATCGTTTTGATCCAAAATTATGATTTTGCTCCTGTGTCCAGAATTGGACTTATGGGTAGTCAATCTTAGATTTTTTTATTCCAAAAATGTTGGTGATATTTGTTTCAGCATCCAGAGACATTTGTGAAAGTTTCATCCTTGTAGCTTCTTATGACTTGTCGATTTCATTGCTGGACATTGTCAAACACCTAACAACCACCAGGTAAGATACCTTGCTATGTTACTATAAATTTACCTTTAGCCTGTCATATTGAATTTAGTTATTCATTATTATTTTATTACATTTTAGTTATGTTTTTCGTTTCCTTGTTTATTCTATACACATTTGACCTAGAGTTAAGGGACTGTCCTTGGTGTGATGCATTCCTAGAGGACTTAGCGGTTATTAGAAATACTGTGATGTGGATACAACACGAGTAGTGCATGGGAAGGGAGAAGATAGCTATTAGGCGTAGGGGCTTCCACTTATTTATTTTTCTCTAGTTGTCGCTAGTGGACTCATTCGAGTGCTAGTGTGTCGTGCATTTACTTTTTTCTAGATGCCATTAGTGACTCACTCGAGTGCTAGTGTGCCGTGCATTTACTTTCCACTAGATGCCATTAGTGACTCAACCGAGAGCTAGTGTGTCGTGCATTTATTTTTCTCTAGATGTCGCTAGTGCCTCGGTTGAAATGCTAATGCGCCGTGCCTCTATTTTCAGAAAGCCCATGTGTGGAACGTTGTCTTCAAAGTGCATTTTTACGTAGATGGTTAGGAAGCCCAGTTGTTGTTTACATTTTTAGTTGTATAACATGATATTATGTATCTTGTTACGTCCCTCTGAGGACCTGGTGATTTCTCCAGGTGTGTATTTTCTAGACTTTTCGCAGGTGTTGTAACTACCACTGAGGGTATTTTGACTTTTGTGTAAATTGAATAATTATATTATTTTAATGTATTTAATTGTGTTAGTGATAAAATTGGGTAAACCTTATAACCACCTTGATTAGATGTTTAGTCATGACCAAGGAAGATTTAGTTAGTGAGGTTAGACAAACCTTAGATTCATTTTTTTTTAGTTAGTTAGTCACAAATCTAACTAAGAAAATTATTTAGAAAATTTGACTAAAACACTAAGTTAAAATGGACCCTTTCCTTAGAACTTGTCATGACAACTTAGGAAGGGCACATTGGACATTGTCCCTAACCAAACCCTATCCTAAACCCTAGTGGTCGGCCACATATGGCATTCGTCCTTGCTATTTATAGCAACCACTCCTTCTTCCCCTTTATTAAAACCCTAACCCTAATTTGTAGTTCCATACTCTCAAATTGTGTCCAAATTTTCTCAAACCAATTGCATTCTCTTCTCCTTGAAGAGGAGAAATCTATTGGCTAGCTTGGGAGTATTTGGAGCACTTGGACCCTTGGAGCTTGGAGGAGATCTAGATCTAGGGATTTTTCATTGGGAATCCATCTCCCAATTGGTATAAGCTGCTCTCTAAACCATTTAATTTTATTTCATTAATGTAGATGTATTCATTTAGGACCCCCATTTTATTAGGGTGCCATTAGAGAGGAGTTGAGGTTCTCATCTTCCTATTTGAAGGATTTCTCCTTCACATTTTGATTCACATTGGGGAAAATCCAAGAATAGGATTCTAGAGTTTGTGAAATTGATGAAATAGGTCATACTTGTGATTTAGAGCATGTAGGTATACTTTAGGTCAAGTTTGGATCCATTTGGAGTGCGTATCACGAGAGTATCGAATACGCACGCCAAGTGTTTGATTAAATGACTCTTAGAGCATTCAATGCTCAAATTTCAGTTTAAACTATGTTTTTATATTGGCAATAACTTGAATTATCAATATTAGTTTTATCATGTGATATTGGAATGGCTTGGATAGGTTAAAATGGATTTGGGGATGTGGTTGGGAGCCATGTTTGTGTATGAATCTATTTTGGTATATTGTGTACTGTCATACATATTTGGTATTGCAGTCCATTCAATGTTCTGTCCACACTTTCAGTAGCAGTCCAAATTGCTTACCACTTTAGCCATCCTTCATTGTTGTTCAGTCATTTAACGTATTTGTTCAATCTTGGGACAGTTAGGTTCAGCCCATGAATTCTTCAGTTGGTTACTTTGTGAGCTCTTGGACTGATAATTTCCTTTTTGTGTTACGAATAGTTTTTTGGCACTAAATGAAATACTTTTATAAAGGTTATAGACTAATTGTATAAAGTTATAATAGATAGAGAGAGAGTACTGCAAAAACCTATTGATAAAAAGGGATTTTGTAATACACATGTAATTAGACCAAAGGAGGACCCAGCTTGTAAATTAATTAGAGGAAGGGTGCTTAGTGAAACTCTAATAATTCAAATACCAAACGGCCACAACCCTGAGTCCAAATTTCCCTCTTCGAATAGAAGATATAACCAAACCTTGAAAAGCCAATACCAAATCTGAGTTTAAATCTGTTTGTACTATTTCCTTCCCATCCTAACCCGATTTTAAATCTGATTCTCTTATCCCTTCCTTAAATCAAACACCATATATATATGTGTGTGTATATATATATATATATATATATATGATAACAAGGCAGCCGACCCCCCTCTCTATCATCTACATTCTTGCCTCTTCTTCATCACGAATAGTTGTCGCACGTCGAGGAACCAGTCATCAAGCTTGTCAGGTAATTCCCTGCCTCTCCTTGAAACCTCTATCTTACACCAAGTATTTGACTAAATGTTAAGAAGAGTTTAATGGGGTGGATCTTAGAAATCGAATAAGGGAGTATAGGAAAACTAAGGTTAGTGCATCCACGTATCTTAAAATTGACGTTAAGTAATGTCTCAATGATCCTGAACCCTCAGAAAGTTGTACATGAGGTATCACCCACATACTGACATGGTAGCTGAACGTCTTGTATCAACTCACAAATGTTGTCACCTAGTACAGGTTTAGGGGGCAGCAGTAGCAATGCAGAACGGTTATCGCCCTGTCCATGTTACACTTGCACGAATATCCACCTATAAGAAGAACCAGCAAACAATTGGGTACACAACAGTAGAGTTTTGGGGATCAAATGATTAGATACTTAGAGGGAGGCATCGATTAAAGATAGACTAATCGGTCTACATACTGAAAGGTCAGATGCATATCATGCATCCTTGTACATCCTATGTTAGTTATAGGTTGACACGCAAGTCACATATCATGTATCAGTCACCTTGATTACAGTCCTGAGACACATGTTGCATTATGACAGTATGGGAGGTTAAAAGTGTGGCCATTTACAAAACCACGTATCCTAGGGTATTATTAGATGAGGATACTAGAGTTTACATAAGTAGAAGACTTTACTTACCATGAATTAGGATCAGTAGGTACTCGTACCAGTCTACCTCGGTTAGATTGGCACAAGTAGGTATCAGTCTTACCTAAGCAAAGGGGTGGGAGACTGACCTAAGGTGCTGTTGTTGAGACCAACAAGTGGATAAGAAGGTATCAGAGGTCCCTACATATAAGGCAGACAGAGAACATGGCCAATTACCAAACTGTTTATGAAAAACATATGGTACCAAGTATCCAGATGGGCATTCAAGATAGGACTATGGACTTAGCCACAATAATGGGACGTGGGGTAGAAGTGTGAGGGTATATAGGCCTCCATGTGACGTAGAGTTTGGGGGTTATAGTACATAGGAGCTAGTCAGGTATGTTGGGTATATGAGACTCATATAGGAAATAGAGAGTTTGGTGTCTTGAATGACAACATCAGTTGGGGTTTTCTTGTGTCCGTTGGTTAGGATGGTTAGACACAATAGGATCAAGTTAGAAACACTTGTGTTAACTACCTAATTGGTATCAGTGACTGATAGATAATGAGATTTGAACCCACGTCCTTCTAAACCTAAACCTTAATCTAGCGCCTTAACCAACTCAGTATGTATTGTTGCTACTACTAATATTGTTGTTGCTTATTCTCCATCCTTATTTCGTTAAAGCTATAAAAGGATCTATATAGGGTCAGAACCTATTTGAGAGGTAGATTTGTAACTCCACTTTTCCATTTTAGTGGAATTTAAATTTTAATAATAATACTTCATTTTTTCCTATAAATATATACTTTATGAATATTTTGGAGGGAAGAATTTGGAGCAGAAATGTTTTTTTAATTTTCAAAAGTTGGTTACAACTAATTTGAGTGGCTCCCATTTTTTTTTGAATCTCCTAAACAACTTTTTAACGAATTTCCTAACAAGTTTTGTAATAAATGAAAAAAGGGAGGGCTCCATTGAAAGATTTCCATTGGTGGGGGGGAGTTTTTTGTAAAAATCCAATTTCTCTTATATCAGAACTGAGGAGAGAGAGTGAGCTGTTTTTTTCCCAATTCATTCTTCTTCCCAAATTTTCAGGGTTCACCACAAATTTTCCAATCCGACCTAAACCTAACCCTAGCTCATGGCAGCGGCGACGTTCATCTCCACCGACTCAGGCGAACTCTCGGCCATGGCAGTGCTTCGAAGGTTACTGGCGACTTCGCTCAATTTCAGTTCCACCACCGACGAAATCCGGTGGTATTTCCTCCAACTGACGACTGAGTCGTTTCTCCGGCGATCTACTCTTCCTCAGCGGTGGCGACGAGTCCGGCTACGACAGCGACCCAAATTCTCCCCCCGGTGTCTTCTTCCGACGATTTCCTCCGAGCAAAGTGCGGACGTCTTTCCGACGACGTCGGCGGAGTGAGAACCTCCTTCTCCGACAATCAGTCGAGCGTGTGGCGGAACTTCAGCGGGCTGACGATCTCTTCTCCGGTGAACTAAGAGGCGACGAGACTTGTCTTCCTCCTTGCGACGAGTTCTCTCAGCAACTTCGGCTTATCGTTCTTCTTCGAGGGGGCATGACCGAACTTCGACGACGGTGAGCTCGATTCAGTCTCGATTGATCCGTGATTTGCTTCCCCTGTTAATTCTTTTCAATTTTTCCTTGTATTGAATCTTCCAGTTGAAATCTCGTCGATTTTGAACGATCGATCAGATCTTCTAGTTTTGAACAATCGAGCGGCTGTTTGGATCTTCTCCTTCACTAATCTCTAAACCTGTAAATTGGGTTTCACTTATTGATCTGAATTTTTTATGATAATTTGTGATCGATTGTTGTTCGTTGATTTGGTTAGTTTCATAAATTCTGGACTTTGAGTATTGTGATCATCGGAGAGTACTTCATATTGGTGGAGCAAGCATAAGGAATCTGGACACGAAGTTTGGTGTCCCATTGTGATGTGATCGCAAGCTCTGAATTCCTCAGTAATTTCTTCATCTACCTATTCGAATTCTTTGTGCAGACGTGCCTAGTTGCTTGATTTTAATCTCAATTGTGTTCGTTTATTTCATGTGTCGTGTTCGTGGTTGGGTGGTATGGATTTCGTGTTCGAGTTTGGGGTGCGTGTCCGAGGCTATAGCTCGTGTCCGTCTGTTCGTGTTCCTTCCAGCTGGTGCTGAGAGTTAGCGGTGTCAGAGTATAGTGGGCAGTGGATTGCAGTATTTGGGAATCGACTTAAACAATGAAGTTTTATTTATGTTTCCAGTGAATTTTCAAATTCATTTCCTCTTAGATTATGTATATATTTCTCATTCAATATGGTTGTATTAAATTTAGTATTTTAGAATGTTATGTTTGGGATGTGTTCTTCAGATCAATAATCAGTAACAGTTATCCCTTTTTTTTAGAGAATTTAACTTGGCTATTAGATTTTGGTTCATGTATAAAATTTGTATATATTCTTGTGATTTTTGTGGGTCATTATTCTATTTCTCTTCGAGTTGGAGTTTAACAGTCTCTGGGATCCTGAGTTGTTAACTCATGGAATGTAGTGAAGGTTGATAGGTATGTGTTAGTGGAAGTGCAGTAATAGGTCAAGCCTATTTTGGGCTTAGATGAACTATTCCATGGTTATGCTAGTTCATGGGGATGAAATTGATATTCTATGCATAATGCTGGGCCTTGGTATGTATAGAATTGTGGTGGGTTAAACTGGACTACCGGAAGATGTGATGATTTGAGCCGAGAGTAGAACTAGGTCAGTTACTGTAGTAACAATTTTTATTATGGAAAATATTACCAGTATTATTTTAATAGAATTCTTTCAAATCAAATTGTCCTTGAATCTAAGCAATGCTGCTTATTAAGAAAAATTCTTAATTTCCATTTTTTGTATTGTGCTAACTATTAATAAGTATTATAGTTAGAAAGTGCATTATTATTAGTTTGTTATAAAGAGTATTTTTCTTATCTAGTCTTTTATATAAATATAATTCATTAGCTACTCTCTATATATAAATAGTTATTCTAGACTCTAATTATTTATAGAAGGTGGCATATTATTTGTTAAATAAGGTAACCTGACATTTGAAGAGTGGTTTCTGTAGCTTGAAATAGAATCTCATAAAGCACTATTAGTGATATTACTCTATCATTAGGAGTTAAGTTTTGTTGTCTAAAACTTGTTTAGGGCTTACCCTTTAATATCCTAGATATTTTATAGATAGGTTATGAGATAATTAAATGGATCTTAGTAGATTTTAATCAACTTGTACTTAAAATAAACATGAGGACATCCAGTTCCATTCATTACCCGTACCTTCCTGGAGCAAGGTAAGTACTTTTCTACGGTTTTGTGCATTTACATTCCTATACTCTTCTTGTGACACGTCATGGCACGACATCATGTACTCCTGTACTCTCGTTCTTATACTTATTACTGTCGGATGGGGAAATACACTACCATGTGACCAATCCCGATTACTATTTATGCCTAGCTTAGGCCTCGCATCGTGCACGCGGGCCCTAAGTCGTACCCTATTCATGTACTCCTGTGCATGTTCTCACCCCAGCCGGTCACATGGACTAGATGTATTTGATATTGTGCACTTATCATGTCTGGTACTTAGGATTATAGTTTCATTCCTGTACATTACATTTCCTGTACTTTACATTCATGTACTATAGTTCCTGTACTTTCATGTTCATTCCTATTTTCATTTCATGTACCCATGTACTCATTTTATATCATGTTCATGTTTCATTACCTAGAACTGTACTTTGCTCGCTCGCTCCTGACTGGATATGTTGCAGGTGTACTTGCAGGATATCATCCTACCATATGGGCCAGAGCCCAGGATATTAGCTGACAGGATGAGGCCGTGACTTAGCTTGAGGTTTCAGGTTTAGACTGTTAGCTTTACTCTTAGATATTGTTTTAGAATTCATAGTACATTTCATTATTGATGACTCGTACATTTATATACATAGAATTGGATTATGGTGATCATTCTGGGATACGTTTAGATGTGATTATATACATTTATGATTATCTGGTTAGATTTCCCTAGTTGGTACAACTTACTTCGTCGTATCTAACGACGAAGGCTGGGCGTGTCCGACTGTGTCCGATTATTCGGAGGGTCGTGACATGTTTTTAGTGGTGGCCCATGCAGGTCTATCCTAATGGTACCTAGGTATTAGAGTACTATTGGGGACTTGATTAAACTAGGAAACTTGATCACACATAGGAAATCGGGAAATAATGGTATATCAAGTATATCAGGTATATTGATATCTATAAACACTTGTTATTTTAGGTTTAGGACATTTTAACAGTTTTCTATTTTTCAGACGATTCAGACACGCAAATATCAGAACAGTCGATCCATCTACACTTGAGGATTTTGATTCCACTACCTTCTATCATTCTACTGTCCCCATGGGTAGTACGCAGTTGACGGAGGCGTTTCAAGAGTTCCTTGACACCAGCAGGCCGTCCTTTTCCAATCCAGAATTGCAAATGCATTTCTCGAGTTATGGAGGACTTTGATTTCAGACTCTCAGACCGTTAGACTTCTTCGACACCGGCGAATCTCTTGCACCAAGGAGCAGATCGAGAACCTGGAGCCGCCACTGAAGATCATCCAAGTCTCGAGGACCCGACTTCTCTGAAGATTTAAGCTACCAGCCAGGAAACCAGAATAGTACAGACAATAAAACGAGACGGGAAGCTGAAGCTCAGGAGAGACAGAAAGACTTATGACGGAGATAGCAACTACTATGGATCCGCAAAGCGTCAACACTCAGTCGCGCTTCTTCAGTACGTCATCAGCTGCATCATCAGAGGCAGATTTAGGTCCACATTCACTTAATAAAGGATTGCCAGCAAGTCGCATCATCAAGAGCAGGTCTCAACAGCCAGCACGCCAGTAGACGTATATTTCTATCAAAGGCTCTACATTTCAGCCCCAACAAGAGATCTAGACTCAGATTCAGATGACGACCACTTACAGTTTCTACCGTCATCAGGACGTCACCACAAAGAGTGTCACAAAAGATGAAAGCTATGCTTGTACTGCTGATCACCTGCCCACCAAGTCAGGACTGTTGGAGACCGCTGATCACACAGTCCAAGGACCAGCACGAGAAGCACCAATATCACAAAAGAAGGAACCCGCCTCTCCAGATTCAGCAATCACATGGAGCACTACCTCATGGACCAGTCAACGTCAGGACAGTTGGAGAAGATTGAAGAGATTCCAGTCCCGGAGGAATACTGAAGATAGACTGAAGACATAAGACTCTTTTGCATGGTTGAAGAAACCATGGATCAAGATTCATAATCCAGTTTTTTCTTAGATTTCTCTTGCACCTAGTTTGTTTCTTAAAACCTCCTTGTTTTATATTTAAGGATTATTAGATTTTATTTCCTATTCTGAAACCTTGGTCGCTATTCGAGATGTATTTGAAAGTTTGTTTCCATTCTTGTTTGTAACTCTGCTCTTATTCGAGATTTTCTTCCTGCTCGATAACTTGTTTCCTATGGCGTCATTTCCTAATTCAAGATTTGGTTCCCTTTTCAGACTTAGTTGATATTTAAGATTTTACTTCGGGTTACATTCTAATTCAAACTTATGTCATTCAAAACCTTGTTTGAATCTTGCTTCTATTCGAGATTTCATTTGCAGAGTTTGTTTTCTATTTTTGAAATTTTGACTCGTTCCCTATAAGATTTTATTTCTCATTCGTGAATTGTTTTTGTTCTATTCACGATCTTGTTTGATCTTGCCTCTTATTTTAAGATTTCACTTGTTTCATATCCGCTATTTAATATCATGTTTTCATATTCATTTTTATGACTTTGTTTCCTATTAAAAAAAATTGTCCTGTTCCCAACTTTGTTTTGATCTTGCTTCCTACTCATTTCAGTTTTCTATTTGAGGCTTTATTGAAATTTGGTTTTCTAATCATGATTTTGAGATCCTGTTTCCTATTCGGGACCTTGCTTTCGTTCGAGATTTTGCCTCCTATTCAAGAATTGTTTGTTCACGACCTTATTTGACCTCGTTTCCTATTTGAGATTTTGCTTGTTTCATACTCACCATTCAATGCTTGTTTCCTATTCTCTACTTGATACCCTATTTCTCCTCACTAGTCATGACCTTGCTTCTTGTTCGAGAATTACTTTTTATCTGCAATTTTGTTGATATTTTAGTTCTAATAAGACTTTGTATACTATTGGAGATTTCATTTCCCATTCGGGATCTGTTCGAGATTTTGTCGTTACTTGAGATTTTGTTGAACTTCGTTTCCAATGCGCAATTTATTTCTTATTTTGCGACATTGTCTTATATTTGATGCCTTGCTTCTGTTCATCCTTCGAGACTCTGTTATCCCTTCGGGATAATGTCCCATATATGGAATCTTGTTACCATTCCAGATATCAGTTGAAATACCGTTATAATTTGAAACTTTGCTCCCTGTCTAAAATTTTAAAACCTCCCTGGCTGCCCTTTTGTACTCACTGATTGGATCCCTTATAGTCTCTTAGTATCTCATAAACCCTTGTATTCTAATAGTCAGATAACCTCACCATTTTCATGACTTGGACTATTGAAAATCATTTTAATTCCTTGAAAATTTCCTATGGATAAAGTTCAAAGGCTATTCGATGACCCTAGGGTGTGGTAGTACGCGCTGCAGCCGTTATTTGGATTGCAGAGACCGAAAGTTCACTGCAGCCAGCAACGCACTGGCGAGGCATGAACTCTAAGTTGAAGTGATTTCAGACATTCATATGTTTTCGAGTATTATTGAGATTTTTTTTTCATACCTTTGATATCTTGGGTGGTTTTGACAATGATTGTTGGAAAATGGATAAGGTTGACAGAGTATTCGATAACATATTATTATTTGAGTCACGAAGCCGAAAGTCCACTATAGTCAGATATATACTGGAGGGGTAGGGATTCTAAGCAAAGTGATTTCAAATACCTATATGTTCTCGGGTATCATGGAAATTATATTTCCTTTTCCATATGATTATTGGTTTTCGAAAATCACAGATCCTTGCACGTTCATCCTGATTTGATACTGTATCTCCTGAGTATTTCGTACGTTTCCTAAATCAACCCTTGCTAATTTTCCTTCTAGCATTTTATCGTTAGATCATTGATTTTCTCAAATTATACATTGTCAGACTTTGATTCCATACGCATTGTGTCTTGTCTAGACTTCGATCTTAAATTATGTCTATCTGACCATGATTTTCCTATCTTATCCTAGTCCACTTGTGTTAAACTATCGATTTTTTATCGTACTTAATAGTTGTGTCTTCATGATTTTTCTCCTCTAAGTTGTAATCGAAACTTCATTCCATTCGTGCCTATTTAATTCTTGATCATTGTTAGATCGTATTATTTCAACTTCTTGTGTGTAATTATCGTATTTGATCTCGAAGGCTCAGGGGTCTCAGAGTTGCACAGGATCGCAGAAGCACTGGCGGACACAGCAGACGGCCACTGGAGTTCGCGGTTGGAGATAGAGTATTCTGAAGATCTCACCGACTAGGGGTGTCATTCGCTTTGGCAGAGGCGGGAAGCTCAGTCCGAGATTTATCAGGCCTTTCGATGACAACACGGATTGGCGAGGTGGCATATCGACTGGCACTATCAGCTAGCTTGGAGGGAGTGTACGATTTTCCACGTGTCCCAGCTTTGATGCTACATTCCAGATCCGAGCCAGGTGGTGGACTATTCAGAGCTAGAGATGGGTCCGAGATTGACTTACGAGGAGCAGCCAGTGGAGATCCTTGATCGGAGGGAGAAGCGCCTGCGGAACCAGACTATTCCACTTGTCCGCGTCATGTGGAGACACCACTCTCCGGAGAGTCC
>JANAVB010009002.1:57500-103385 GCA_029216955.1 Iris pallida | reverse complement strand
AAACGGAGCTTCGGCTGAGAACTTTATCAATGGCCTCACCAAACAGAAATATAGGTTCTTATGGGTAATTGTCACGACCCGCACCCTAGCTTTAGGGCACGAGACGTGGGTACGTCCAGCCTACGCCGCAGGTCGCGGTAGAACGCTGTTCTAGGTCACAGTCACATCTAAAACAATATGCTATACTCTCCAGACGGAGGACAACACAAAGATACTATCTCAATCACAACTCTAAAGATAGATAATAGCACGATGAAACAGATAAGATAATCCACAAGAGAGAGAACCAGGAGTGATAATAAAACTGTTCTATTAAACAACCACAAGATTCCTTATACAACTCTAAGACAAATAATACAGAAAATGAACCACCTCTAGGTAAATACTCCAAGCTCTACCAGTGTCCTATAGGCTAACTGTGAACTCCAAGTACCTGTAAAATTTTATCAACAGGTCCAATCAGGACAGGAACGAGCACATATCTCTCACAACAGTTCATATCAGGGATGGACATATAAAGCAAGCTATAGAAAATTATACATGAAACGCTGTAAAGAGAAATCAACATGGAAGAAGAATAACTGAGATATAAATATGATAAATAAAGAATATAACCTTCTACGTGAAACAGAGCATGAATTGGTTATGTAAACAGCTTGGGTCGCACATGGATACAACTACGGAAAGAACATGCATAACAACTACTGGGGATAATGATCACATAACCAACTACACTCTCCCTGCCCCAACCAATACACAAGGATCAAAGCATGTTATGTTATTGCACATGGATAACAACTACTGTATACATGGAGCTCATATGGTCATGAGTGTACATGAATAACATATGAGTGCACATGGATAAAAGTGAATACATGGAGTACATGATGAACATGATAAAGTACATGAAACATGACATACTCGATGTATCCGAGGGGATAACATCGCATGAAAAGATCCATAGGGTACCGATCCGTGTGAACATCGTGTCAGCATCAAGTATACTAGTCTATAACAAGAGTACATATCCAAAGAAGCATGAAAGATCAGAGATATACTCGCCTGGTAATCCAAGCCGCTGATATATATGTCCAACTGGAGTCACAGTGTCCTATTTAGAGCAATCACAAGTCACAAAAGTCTAACATGAAATAAAAGTCTACAGTTCATTCTAGGTAGTTCTAGGTCCTTCTAGGTTCAAATCTAAACAACCAGTCCACTAGGTCGACTAAAGTCAAAATTAAAGTCAACTAGTCAGGTTCTAGTTCAATCCGGTCAAACTAAGTCAATGGCTGACCTATAGTTTTTTTGGTTAATATAGTCAACCTAGTCAAATGGAGATTAATTCTAGTCTCTAAGTATTAAACTATGAGGTTGTACCAATTCCGAATTACGGAAAAAATAGGATTTGACCAACTAATGGTGACACCTAGAAAGTATCTACAAACATTGTCGGATGATAAAACAAACATCACCAACGTGTCCAGAAGGGTCAAATCAGCTAGGATTGCCTGTCCTTAAGTCCAATTCTGGATACAGGAGCAAAACGGTAATTTCGGGCGAAAACGATGTCCGCCGTTGGATCCGCTTTGCACCGAAAAGCGTGCCAGAGTCAACGGTCTCTAAAGTCGTCAAACTATATGTCTACGGATCCAGTTTTTCGATACGAACCCAACCGTATGTCCAAAGTTGGATTCCGGCGGGCCTGCACAAAATCGCCCGTCAAGTGGGACCGCGGGGCCGCAAAACGACGTGCGATTCGACTGTCTCCGATTTGGACCAAACTTGGCATGCAGGACCAGAAAAATGATACGGTTCTGCTGGCACAAGTTTCGTCTCGATCCGACGAACGTGCACAAAGTAATTGGAGAATTTGCAATGTGCACGATACGGGGAATTTCGACGGATACGCATCAAATTCGTCGCGCACACGCGACCAATTTGAATTCCGTCAAAGCCCACACACCACGAAACTGTTACGCAGCTTTCGATACTTTCGGTTCGCGACCACGTCGTCCCGATTGGCGTGACGCACTCGTGTGGAGCAATTTTCAAATTTCGAAAACAGATTTTTCGGAAACTTTGGAATTCGATTTCTCGACGCTGAGTCGATGATTTCGAATTCCGCAAGAAGGGATTCGAAGCCCTACATGTTGACTAAAAGTCTCTTCAAAAGGTTTTCTAAAATTCCTAACTGGTTGATCAGAATCTATCGACAAACTTGGGTGATTGGGCTGTTTTAAGGCTCTGTTTTGGGACAGGTTTCTCGCCGACTTCGCGTCGATTTCTCGACCAACCTATGGCAGTTACCTACAAACTAATTGGACAAGATTTAAGAGGGTTATATCGGCTTTGTGTAGGGGTCGATAGATCGGACTTTCATGGAGTATGGAGGACGAACACGTACCTGGAAGTAGGTGTCAACACAGCCGCACTGCTGTGGTTGCTCCGGCTGTCCCCGCGCGCGCGCGCTTTTTCCGGCCGTGGCCGCGCGCGGCTGTGGCTCCGACGAACGCCGGCGTCCCGCGGTGGTGGGGTGGTTCGCCTAGGGTCGAGGGATGGGTCGCGGCGCTGGTACGGTTAGGGTTTTGAAGAAAATTTTGAGTAAATCTCTCGTTATATATCGGCTTAGAGTAACCGAGGGTCGGGTTCTATACGCGGAAATTCTGGGTACTGCTAGGAAAGAGGGTGTGGGCCCAGCTAAGGGATTTTGGCTTTCCTCTTGCTCGGCTGCTGCCATTTGCTGGGCTGGGTTGATTCTAGGCTTGGGGGTTTGGGCCTACGATGGCTGGGCCAGGATTGGCAGTAGTTGAGGTGGGCCGGGCCGGTTTTGGCTGTGGGCTTGCTTGGGACTAGGATTGGGCAGGCTGAGCCTGCCACTGCTATTAATTCCTTATCAATATTTATTAATACTTACATACAATATATATACGTATACACACGCATATTATATACCATATAATACATTCTCATATACACATATTTTGATTTATACGTATATTTATATATATACATATATTTAATATTATTTATACACATTTATTTATATATAAATAAACACATATATTCTATATACATTTACATGTACATATAATACACTTATATAAAATTATATAATATATTTATATATAAATACATGAATATCTATATATATTTTATATATGAATACATGAATATACATAATACTTATATATATAGTCCCTTATATATATAATCCTTTATATATATACACATAAGTAATACACATAAATATTTGTATATACACACAAACACTCGTATACATTATATATTTTCTATAAAATGCTTATTTGTTTATATATATATATACACATACTCTATAACATTTATTATTATATTCACAATACACACATATATACTATGCACCCGTATATTTAATATATTATAATATATATATATATATATATATAATATATATAATATATATATATATATTCATACACAAATATATATATATTCTATATATATATTCCATATATATATATACATATCCTCTCTATATATATCTCTCTATATTATGCATACATATATAAACACACATACATTATACCTATTAGACAAATAATAATATAACCAATAAAATATTAATATTAAATAACAATAACATATTAATAATAATAATAATATAATAATACTCATTGTATAATTAACCAAATATCCTTAAGTCAATCCAAAAAGCTATAAATATTTGTACATACCTAAAAGTAGGTCCACATAGGCTGGGGCTTGGTTTGGGTCCAGTTTGCACTAGTTTGGTACAACCGGGTTCTCTGAAACTAGATATTATAATTAAATAACTAACTAAACTTCGACAAGGGTTACGTCGTAACTTGGCCTGGTTTTTCTAGTTAGGGTATCACTATGGCTCGGCCTTCTCTACCAGGGCTAATACACTAGTCAAAGCATGCTACTGCACTACCCGTGCCATAATTCCTGTTCACCTTGTACTCCCAATCTCAACCATGGCAAAAACATCTACCGTAATAATTAATTAAAATAATTATTCATAAAAACTAAAAATCACCATTTTAATTAAAATAAATAAAATTTTCAAAATTTTGGGAAGGGGAGTTACAAGTCTACCCACCTTAAAATAATTTCGTCCTCGAAATTTAGGTCGGTCGTACCCTTCTAGGTCAACACCCAACAATCAAAGTCTCTAAGAAAAAAAATAAAACTAAAATAAAATAATAAAGTTTAATAATACAATTAGGAAAAATAACATATGCATGATTATGGTCAAATCATAGGAGTTAAATGTCTCACCTAGGTGTATAAGTCTACTAGATCAAGCCAGTCATCGGGTATAAACATACAAACAGTCTAGGGAGTCCAATTGGAAGGACAAGGGGACGCTAATCATTAAGGCCGTAGGTCGGTCTACCAACCTTTATGAAATTGGCAACTATCAAGAATATAACTAGTAACTAACTCTGAAGGGTTCCTAATTCCAAATATAATCAAGAAATCAAAGTCTAAATCACGACTCGTTAGTAGCACACAAAAAATCCAAGCATACACTATATATATATATATATATATATATATATATATTATATATATTATTATATATATATATATTATATATATATTAATATATAAGAAAATTTAGTCCCAATACGATCTAAGTTGATCAATCAGGGTGAATCAAAGTTTGGACAAGATAGAGAACGAGGTCATTGAAGTCTAAACACGAGTATCCAGGATTTGAAAATCAATGTCACAATTGATTTAATTCAATTGAATAAGATCCCAATATTGGATGACAAGAGGGATGACCAAGTCAACTGGTCGATCAAAAGGAATTAAAATTTAAAGGATGATGCAGGATATAGAATTGAATCAATTTCCTACTTCGGAGGGGAAACTATATGTGATACCTCGGGTCTGTCTAAATAAGTATAGGGTCTTGTCTTTCTGAAATATATGAAAGGCAGACAATAAAGATTTCAAAGGCGATGTTATTGAGTACAATACGTGGGTCATAGACGATAAAATAGTTCAAAGGGAATTGTCAAGGCTGCCGCGGATGAGACTCGAAGGCAAGTTTAACTATGTCTCCATCCACGTAGAATAATATACGAAAAAGCGAACCAAAGTGCAATAGGTTGATCAGACCATCTTGCACCGGTTCTGATTAGACAATATATTAGTGGGTGCCGGCCCCCATATAATGTCATGATCAAGCTCGAAAAGAAGATAAGCTTGCAAAACTGGTTCTAAATTAGCAACATAAGGTAGTCAAACTATAAATATAATTAAGGATAACGATGAAAGAAAATTAAATAGTCTAAGTGAACTTATCAATGCGGTTCACAATGACTAGGATTTGCTGGGTAGTGAGGCATTCTACCCACCTTAAAAGAGTTAAACTAATAGGGTGATGGAACAACGGGTCAAGCCATCAAGAAAGTACAAAGTTGAGGATTTAAAATCAAACAGAACACCAACACATGTCGGGTCAAAAGAAGTGAGTCAAGTTGGATTTCTAATTGAAATTGAAAATAGTTGGTATTATGGTGTAGATCATAGTTAGTCACTTCGACTCAAAAGTCATATCAATAGGATAGTATACAAGGAGATGAGTTTAATGGGACACGGTATGCCCACATGAAGATAGACTCGTCTGGGCCTTTTACACAATTTGTTGGAGGGTAACAGCTAGTATTACACTCCGAATATCAAAGTCATGGTAAGAATGTCAAGGATCCAAAAATAGAAAATAAAAGTTCAAGTGGTGACAATTAATACACAAAGTAAAGGGGATCAAGTTGAAGCACGAATAAAGTTAGTTACAGAATAAAATAATTTAGGAATACTTTTCTAGGGAAAAATACTATTTAAGGAACGAACCAATCATTATTCAAATATTACGAACGGTTAGAGAGTCACAATAAAAGATCTAGATTTTGAGGAAAGTCAAGTATCACCTGATTCTGAAACCCTGAAGTTCATCTGATCATAATTGCCAATCACATCTTTACCTTACTAGTCTCCCTAAGATAATTCAATTCTCATATGTTTATCATTCAGATTTTATAATCTTCTGTTATCTAAATCCTTACCATGATCATCATAGGCAAGATTCTAAATTTTCAAAACATTCCTCATGAAGCATGCCCCTTCTTATTAAGAATCAATACTATTCATTTTAAATCAATTTTCATATTTCTTCACATCATCCCAATTTAGATCTGAACATCTAATTCAAGTTTATGAGATCTTTAAACTGTTTAAATTGTTTTCTCGTATCATTTAATTCACAAAACTTCTAGGCCTTACAAATTTACTTTCCATCGAAAATCAACCTTCATATTTTCTTCGACATACACCCATGCATATTATTCCTCTAATAATATTTTTTTTTCTCAACAATGTCCAAATTTCCACAGCCTTCTGTCCTCTCTATCCCTAGTCATTTCTTGCAATGTCTTGTTCAATCTCATATCTTTATTGAATACAATGTAATTCTCTTTTCCATTACTAACCTTCTTTAAAGCCTTAGGGTAAAACTGCCCGAGAATCAAATAACCAAAATTTTGAAGTTCTCAAATTAAGTTGACCTTGAATATCCTCCTCAATTTTGAAATACACTTACGAATTATTCATACCAAGTTTCTCTAAGTGTGGTTTGTTTCCTGACTGGTAGTATGCATCTCTTTGATTTCATCCTAGACCTTTACCACATATCATTCTCAAGTGTCCATGTTAACATCCAACCTTTTGGATTCCTACAAAAATCATCACACGATAACTAGTTCAATCATTTCTGAGCTACATGATTTACGACACTTCCTCAACCTTTTCTATGAAAAATACGAAGACTCAAGGGTTACAAAGTATGCAGGTACGACAAAGTTCAAGAAAATGAGAATACAAGAAATAATGGTAAGGAAGGAATAATGAAGATCCGCTCAAAAGAGATGAACCAATCAAGATCAAATTCAAGAGGAAAAGGAATTCAAATCGAAATTCATAATAAAATTCTCAAGGGTCGTCCCTGGAATCTCTCAAAGATCCAAAGTGTGATTGAGTATCTCTAATTCTAACTCCTTATTTCTTATATTCTATAGCAGGCTCGTAGCAGTACAACTAAGTCGTCGCGCTACTACGAAATCGCACAAATGCGAATCTCGACCTGCATGGGCCACCACTAAAAACGTGTCACGACCCGCACCCTAGCTTTAGGGCACGAGACGTGGGTACGTCCAGCCTACGCCGCAGTGTCGGCGGTAGAACGCTGTTCTAGGTCACAGTCACATCTAAAACAATATGCTATACTCTCCAGACGGAGGACAAACACATAAAGATACTATCTCAATCACAACTCTAAAGATAGATATAGCACGATGAAACAGATAAGATAATCCACAAGAGAGAGAACCAGGAGTGATAATAAACTGTTCTATTAAACAACCACAAGATTCCTTATACAACTCTAAGACAAACAATACAGAAAATGAACAACCTCTAGGTAAATACTCCAAGCTCTATCAGTGTCCTCTAGGCTAACTGTGAACTCCAAGTACCTGTAAAATTTTATCAACAGGTCCAATCAGGACAGGAACGAGCACATATCTCTCACAACAGTTCATATCAGGGATGGACATATAAAGCAAGCTATAGAAAATTATACATGAAACGCTGTAAAGAGAAATCAACATGGAAGAAGATATAACTGAGATATAAATATGATAAATAAAGAATATAACCTTCTACGTGAAACAGAGCATGAATTGGTTATGTAACAGCTTGGGTCGCACATGGATACAACTACGGAAAGAACATGCATAACAACTACTGGGGATAATGATCACATAACCAACTACACTCTCCCTGCCCCAACCAATACACAAGGATCAAAGCATGTTATGTTATTGCACATGGATAACAACTATATACATGGAGCTCATATGGTCATGAGTGTACATGAATAACATATGAGTGCACATGGATAAAAGTGAATACATGGAGTACATGATGAACATGATAAAGTACATGAAACATGACATACTCGATGTATCCGAGGGGATAACATCGCATGAAAAGATCCATAGGGTACCGATCCGTGTGAACGTCGTGTCAGCATCAAGTATACTAGTCTATAACAAGAGTACATATCCAAAGAAGCATGAAAAGATCAGAGAATGTACTCGCCTGGTAATCCAAGCCGCTGATAAATGTAGATGTCCAACTGGAGTCACAGTGTCCTATTTAGAGCAATCACAAGTCACAAAAGAGTCTAACATGAAATAAAAGTAATCTACAGTTCATTCTAGGTAGTTCTAGGTCCTTCTAGGTTCAAATCTAAACAACCAGTCCACTAGGTCGACTAAAGTCAAAATTAAAGTCAACTAGTCAGGTTCTAGTTCAATCCGGTCAAACTAAGTCAATGGCTGACCTATAGTTAATTTTTTGGTTAATATAGTCAACCTAGTCAAATGGAGATTAATTCTAGTCTCTAAGTATTAAACTATGAGGTTGTACCAATTCCGAATTACGGAAAAAATAGGATTTGACCAACTAATGGTGACACCTAGAGAAAGTATCTACAAACATTATCGGATGATAAAACAAACATCACCAACGTGTCCAGAAGGGTCAAATCAGCTAGGATTGCCTGTCCTTAAATCCAATTCTGGATACAGGGGCAAAACGGTAATTTCGGGCGAAAACGATGTCCGCCGTTGGACCCGCTTTGCACCGAAAAGCGTGCCAGAGTCAACGGTCTCTAAAGTCGTCAAACTATATGTCTACGGATCCAGTTTTTCGATACGAACCCAACCGTATGTCCAAAGTTGGATTCCGGCGGGCCGTGCACAAAATCGCCCGTCAAGTGGGACCGCGGGGCCCGCAAAACGACGTGCGATTCGACTGTCTCCGATTTGGAACAAACTTGGCATGCAGGACCAGAAAAATGATACGGTTCTGCTGGTGCAAGTTTCGTCTTGATCCGACGAACGTGCACAAAGTAATTGGAGAATTTGCAATGTGCACGATACGGGGAATTTCGACGGATACGCATCAAATTCGTCGCGCACACGCGACCAATTTGAATTCCGTCAAAGCCCACACGACCACGAAACTGTTACGCAGCTTTCGATGCTTTCGGTTCGCGACCACGTCATCCCGATTGGCGTGACGCACGTCGTGTGGAGCAATTTTCAAATTTCGAAAACAGATTTTTCGAAAACTTTGGAATTCGATTTCTCGACGCTGAGTCGATGATTTCGAATTCCGCAAGAAGGGATTCGAAGCCCTACATGTTGACTAAAAGTCTCTTCAAAAGGTTTTCTAAAATTCCTAACTGGTTGATCAGAATCTATCGACAAACTTGGGTGATTGGGCTGTTTTAAGGCTCTGTTTTGGGACAGGTTTCTCGCCGACTTCGCGTCGATTTCTCGACCAACCTATGGCAGTTACCTACAAACTAATTGGACAAGATTTAAGAGGGTTATATCGGCTTTGTGTAGGGGTCGATAGATCGGACTTTCATGGAGTATGGAGGACGAACACTACCTGGAAGTAGGTGTCAACACAGCGCACTGCTGTGGTTGCTCCGGCTGTCCCCGCGCGCGCGCGCTTTTTCCGGCCGTGGCCGCGCGCGGCTGTGGCTCCGGCGAACGCCGGCGTCCCGCGGTGGTGGGGGGTTCGCCTAGGGGTCGAGGGATGGGTCGCGGCGCTGGTACGGTTAGGGTTTTGAAGAAAATTTTGAGTAAATCTCTCGTTATATATATCGGCTTAGAGTAACCGAGGGTCGGGTTCTATACGCAGAAATTCTGGGTACTGCTAGGAAAGAGGGTGTGGGCCCAGCTAAGGGATTTTGGCTTTCCTCTTTGCTCGGCTGCTGCCATTTGCTGGGCTGGGTTGATTCTAGGCTTGGGGGTTTGGGCCTACGATGGCTGGGCCAGGATTGGCAGTAGTTGAGGTGGGCCGGGCCGGTTTTGGCTGTGGGCTTGCTTGGGACTGGGATTGGGCAGGCTGAGCCTGCCACTGCTATTAATTCCTTATCAATATTTATAATACTTACATACAATATATATACGTATACACACGCATATTTATATACACTTATATAATACATTCTCATATACACATATTTTGATTTATACGTATATTTATATATATACATATATTTAATATTATTTATACACATTTATTTATATAAAATAAACACATATATTCTATATACATTTACATGTACATATATATACACTTATATAAAATTATATAATATATTTATATAAATACATGAATATACTATATATATTTATATATATGAATACATGAATATACATAATACTTATATATATATAGTCCCTTATATATATAATCCTTTATATATATACACATAAGTATATACACATAAATATTTGTAATACACACAAACACTCGTATACATTATATATATTTCTATAAAATGCTTATTGTTTATATATATTATACATACATACTCTATAACATTTATTTATATATTCACAATACACACATATATACATATATGCACCCGTATATTTAATATATATATATATATATATATATATATATATATATATATATATATATATTCATACACAATAATATATATATTCTATATATATATTCCATATATATATATACATATCCTCTCTATATATATCTCTCTCTAATATATGCATACATATATAACACACATACATTATACCTATTAGACAAATAATAATATAACCAATAAAATATTAATATTAAATAACAATAACAATAATTAATAATAATAATAATAATAATAATACTCATTGTATAATTAACCAAATATCCTTAAGTCAATCCAAAAAGCTATAAATATTTGTACATACCTAAAAGTAGGTCCACATAGGCTGGGGCTTGGTTTGGGTCCAGTTTGCACTAGTTTGGTACAACCGGGTTCTCTGAAACTAGATATTATAATTAAATAACTAACTAAACTTCGACAAGGGTTACGTCGTAACTTGGCCTGGTTTTTCTAGTTAGGGTATCACTATGGCTCGGCCTTCTCTACCAGGGCTAATACACTAGTCAAAGCATACTACTGCACTACCCGTGCCATAATTCCTGTTCACCTTGTACTCCCAATCTCAACCATGGCAAAAACATCTACCGTAATAATTAATTAAAATAATTATTCATAAAAACTAAAAATCACCATTTTAATTAAAATAAATAAAATTTTCAAAATTTCAGGAAGGGGAGTTACAGTAATAACATCAGCTGATTGTAAAAGTTGTCCGTTCATCAGACTCAGAAGAGTTTCATTGCCTTGAGCAATCAGTATGGCCTGACGGGAGGATGGCAGTGCATACTGAGGAAAATGTACATGTGACAAGTCTTCCTTATATTCAGACTCAGACAGAGTCCCTACAAAATGTTCGTAGTATGGGTCTTCTCTGGTCTCAACTGCATCAGAATAGATCAAGATCAGTACAAATCAATGCAAGTCAAAAGACTCTGTCAGATTGCACATATCTTTGTATTGCGCAAACCTTAAACTGAGCTGGTATAGCCTGCGCATACATCAGATTGCGCTGACATACCTTGCGGAGTTCAATAGTTTGCGTAGAAGTTCCTGCACAAATCAATTGATTGCGCTAGCTTTCTGCCAGCGCAATTCAACCGACTGCACAGGGATGACATCATCATAAAAATGAAGATAGACATTTTTATGCAACCAAAACCCTAAAAAGGGTGGCGCAGTATGAACTCATCTCTAAAAAGAGATGAGTTTCGAAGAATTAAGGAAGTCGAAACCCTAAAAAGAGTGTTCGATCGAAGTTCATCCACCTCACAGTGCAGGGTGCGCGGCCTCATGGCGAGAAGCGCGCGGTGCACTTCGGGAAGATTCGGCGGGGGCCTTGCCCTTGTCGGCGGTGGAGGATCGTCGGGGTGCCATCGCTCGTCGGAGAAGAAGACTGGATACAAAGGACTTTTTCTCTCTTTCTCAGAACTCAAACGAATGTAAGTAAAGAGTTCTCAAAGTACAAGGAGACTATTATAGTTTTCGAATATGAAACGGCCACCACAGATTGTGCCTAAGACTGCGCATAACTCCGATTGCGCAGACAGATCACTCCCTTGCGCAACTTGATTCCAATATCATAATTCAAAGTATTTTGAAACTTTGAATCAAATCAACTTTCGAAAACTTTGAAGGAGGTATTGTAGTCCTAAAAAATCAAGTTGCATCAATCAACAAAGTCAAATGATCAAGATGTGCATTTCAATCAAATTGCGCAGACAACAGATTGCGCAGCTCACAGACTGCGCAAGCAGCATTGCGCACATTCCCGATTGCGCAGAGCTTACGTGGCTAATGTCATCATTACCTGACAACCAAATCAAATCTCTGACAGCTGACATGCGCAAAAGACGAGGAAACCATTCGTTTCTCTGTGCAGCACAGTGCTCGAGGACAGCTGTCCAGCCTGATGCGCAATCTACTTCCTGTGCAGTCCAAGTGTGCGCAATCTATCTCCTGCGCAGTCCAATACTTGCGTACTCCATCAAATCAACTGCCAAATGCATATGTGGCCTTCATGCCATCAATTTCTCAGAACGTGGTAACTGCTTGTGCACGACCATGTGCATTTCAATCAAGTTTTGCCAAGTGTCTAAGACAGGTGGCCCATGATCAAGCAACTGTCTGCGCAGTCTTCTGCTGCGCAATCCAAGACTTGCGCAATCCACTGTAGGATGTGGAAAATTATGACACGCTGTCATTTTTATTCATACGCTTAAAGACAGATGTCAGTTGAAGCCCTACGCTCAATCAGAAGTCTCAAGGCCATACGCTCGTCAGAAGCCATACGCTCAATGGATATTTTATTCCTTAAAATGACAGCACAGCATACACTAAATGAAGAATGAATCTGACGTCTCGTCTTTTCGTGTAAAGATAATGGTCATGAAAAGAGTAACCGTCATTCAGGATTTTGAAGAGTCGGTTTTGTCTTTTACGAGGACAGCTCAGCAGATTATTAATGCAAAAGCCATCATTACTGTCAACTCTGACAGTCTGTCAGCCGTCATATCTGCAGTCACGACACTCGAGAAAATCTTTTTGACAGCTTATTAAAAGATATGGTGTATCAAAGAAGATTGAGGATGGCCACGTGGCCACTTCTCCAGTGAGCGTATGAAATCTATACGACTCCTCCTTCACCCAGCAAAGTGAGCGTATGGATCGTATATGACTCCTTCACCCAGCCAAGTGAGCGTATGGTCCTCACGTGACTCCTTTCCAGCCGAGTGAGCGTATACGACTCCTCCTTGCCAGTCAAGTAAGCGTATGGGCCTCACATGTCTAAGTGAGCGTATGATTCTTCCTCAAAGGCAGCGTATAGCAGCAGTCATATCCAGTATGACTTTTCAACGTGCAGTCAACACACGTTCTTACGTGTCCTGCACTCAGTTACCCACTTCTTCAGAAGTTATGCAACGTAGCATCCATGCCACCAATTTCTCCTGAACATGCTCCACTACTTTCAACCGCACGCTAATGTGTCTCCATCAGATTTTGCCACGCGTCCCTGCAGTTTTGCACACGTCTAGTAACCGCCTGAGCGTATGCTTAATGGCAGTTATCCTGAACTCTATAAAAAGGAGTTTCTTCATCTTCATCAGGAGCACAGAGAATTTGTCAGAGAGAAAAAAGAGATTGCCCAGTTGCTGTCCAAAGTTCTTCAAAGTTCGAGTGTTCTTCATCGCATCGTCCAAGGGATAGAGTAATCGTCTTCTAGATTAGATTCCTAAAATTGTAATTTTCCCAGATACAAAATAATAAAGTGAATTTATTTATGGAAAACAAATTGACGACTCTGCTGGGGAATGATGAAAATATTATACGTAATATTTCTTTAAGAATTTGCCATTGATAGGCATCATTGTGACTTTCCCATCCATAGAAGCAAGCTGATATGCTCCATTAGAGAAGACTTTGTTTACTACGAATGGGCCTTCCCATTTCGCATCAAATTTGCCTTACTCATATGTGTCATGGTCATAGGACGTCTGACAGTAAGAACCAGTTCTCCTTTCTGATATGCTCTGACTTTGACTTTACGATTGAAGGCTTTTGAGATTCGAGCTTGATATAACTCAATATTTTGTTGAGCATACAATCGCTTTTCATCTAAAGCTTCTAATTCTTGAAGTCGAAGACGATCATTATTCTCTGTAGTAAGTTCATTGGAAATTGCAATTCTTAAAGAAGGAATCTGTATCTCGAGAGGAAGAACAGCTTCACACCCATATACCAAGGAAAAAGGCGTACATCCGGTTGCATTACGAACTGTAGTACGATAGGCCCATAAACATTCACCAAGCTTCTCACTCCAGTTGCGTTTGTTGGAAGAAACGAACTTCTTCAAGATTTTGATGATCGTTTTATTAAAAGCTTCTGCTAATCCATTAGCTGCAGGATTATATGCCGTAGAAGCTAAATTATTGATCCGATAGTCGTCACAGAATCGTGTGAATTTCTGACTAACAAACTGCGGTCCGTTATCATGAATAATACGCCGAGGAACACCAAATCGGTAGATAACATGATGTTTGACGAAATTGATGACATTAGAAGTTTTAACCTCAGATAACGGGATTGCTTCAGCCCATTTAGAAAAGTAATCGGTTATTGCTAGAATAAACCGATTAATAGGACCAATAACATCCATACCCCAAGCTTCGAAAGGCCATGATGCCGCTGTTGGGTGTAAAAACTCTGACGGTTGATGGATGAAATCTGCATGAATTTGACAGGCTTTACACTTCCGAGCATATTGAATAGCGTCAACCACCATAGTGGGCCAATAATAACCCATACGTCGAATACTCTTGAAGTTTAGGACCTGGTTGGTGAGCTCCACAAACACCGTCGTGCTTCACGAATTATCTGTTGTGCTTCTTCACCAGCAATGCATCGAAGGAGAAGACCATCGTAAGATCGACGATATAATGTCTTCGTTGTATGATTGTAATAAAATATGAGAGATCAACGCCGGATAGATGCTGCTTCATTCGGATTATCTGAAGTATGTCATACAATACAAAGTCTAGAAACGGGCGTCTCCAATCTTCAGCTATGGCTTCTGTTTTATTAGAAAAGACATGTTCCATTGTAGAGTCAGAAAAAGACGACGACATTTTGTCAATTTTTAATCCAACATTGAAAGAATCAGTATCTGGATTATGAAGAGAGGTCAAGGCCAAATTATTCTTAACACAGAATAATTCTCGATTGTAAACCACTATCACTTGCTGACGTTAATACGGCAGCAAGGTTAGCCAAAGCATCGGCTTCTGTATTACAGGCTCTTCGAACATGTTCAATAAAGAAACCTTCAAAGGAAAAACCATATAAAGTGCTGCTCGATGATAAGGTATCAAATCTTGATGACAAACTTCATATATTCCTCTGATCTGATTGATGATAAGCTTGGAGTCTCCATAAACTTCTAAATATCGAATATCTAGATGTCTAGCCAATTGAAGACCAATGAGCAACGCATTGTATTCGGCTACATTGTTTGAACATGATTGATCCAGAGAATAAGCCCTCTGAATAGTTAATCCTTCTGGGGATACAAGGACAATCCCAACTCCGGCGACAATATTACCATTAGGACCTATTCTAGATGCTCCATCAAAGAATAGACGCCAAGTAGGAATTTCTTCAGAAATCAGATTTGAATCCAGAACTTCATCCGGAATTTCATCATATAATTTAGATTCTTCTAGAACTGCATGAGCTGCCAGGAAATCCGCAAGAGCCTGTCCTTTAACCGACTTTTGAGGAACATAATGCATATCATATTGAGCTAACAAGATTCCCCAATTAGCTAGTCTGGAGTTGAGAATACCGGGCTTCTTTATCATAATCCTGATAGGATTCACTCTAGAAATAACATGAATCGTTTGACCGATAATATAATGACGTGTTTTCTGAACAGCAAACATTAATGCTAGGCATTCTTTCTCGATTGGAGAATAACGCGGTTCAGCTCCTGTCATGGTGCGACTGAGATAATAAATAGCTTGTTCATGGCCATCTTTATTTTTCTGAGCAAGTAATGCACCAAGATGATCCATGGCTCGAACATATAAAAGGAATGGTATTCCCGAGACGGGAGGTACCAAAACTGGAGGGTTCATGAGATACTGTTTGATATCGTCAAATGCTTTTTGACATTCTTCGTTCCAAACAAAAGACACACCTTTCTTCAGAAGTTTGTTGAATGGTCTGCAGCGTCCTGATAAGTTAGAAATGAATCTCCTGATATAAGCAATTCTTCCTTGAAATCCTCGTAGCTCTTTTAAGGTGCGTGGAGGACGCATCTCTTGAATGGCTTTGATCTTCTCGGGATCCACGTGTATACCTTTAGCGGTAATGACGAAGCCGAGAAATTTACCACTAGAGACGCCCAGGAAGGACTTAGTAGGGTTCATCTTAAGTTGATGCTGACGCATTAAATCAAAGATAGTCTTCAAATCTTGGATATGATCCTCCTTTCGTCGACTTTTAACTGCAATGTCATCAACATAGCATTCAACTATTTTCGGAGATGTTCGCGGAATATAGTGCTCATTGCTCGCTGATACGTTGCTCCTGCATTCTTGAGACCAAACGGCATTACTGTATAACAGTATGTACCGATCGGTGTTCTGAAGGAAGTGTGTTTTTCATCATCTGGAAACATTTTGATTTGATTGTATCCCGAATAACCATCCATGAATGACATTCGTTCGAAACACAAGTGTTATCGATCATCACATCTGTAATTGGTAGAGGAAACTCGTCTTTAGGACAAGCAGCATTGAGATCTCGAAAATCTATACAGACTCGGATCTTGCCAGTCTTTTTAAGGACAGGAACTATGTTAGCCACCCATCAGGATGTTGTTCCTCTCGAATAAATCCGGAAGCCATAAGCTTGTTGACTTCAGCTTCAATTGCATCCATAATGTCTGGACGAAATCGTCGCTGTTGCTGTTTGACTGGTTTAGCATTTGGCATGATGTTGAGTTTGTGGCAATCTTTGGATCTAATCCCGGCATATCCTCATAACTCCAGGCGAAGACATCAATATAATCACGAATAAGCTTGATCATGTCTTGCTTATCTGTTTCTGAAAGATTCTCACTGATGAATATTGGTTTAGGGGACCCTTCTTCACCAATATCAATTTGGATCAATTTATCTTCAGTAGGAGGTTCTCTCTGCTCGAACCTGAATTCCCATTGATTATCTAATCTCTGAGCCCATTGTTCTGATTCGGGTGATATTTCAAAATCATCTTCATCATCCTCTTGCGAGCCATCAACAGAGACCATATTGATATATAGAATAGAGCGATGAGATCGCCAATACTAGTGTCAGAATCCCAGGAGAGAGAATCAGAAGACTCAGATCGTTCGTCTTCATCGGATTTTAATTCTTCGTGGACTATGTTGACAAAAGGGGTAGGAGCTGTGTAACCTAAACCACATTTTGTCCTTCCGTATTTTAATGGAGGAATTCGAATAGGCATTCTTCTTCCTTTTCCATTATTGAGACTGGTTCTGAAATCATAACCCATATTCTTGATAATATTCTTGGATTGTTGACTGTAGCGACGCAGTTGTAATCTGCCAGTATCATTGTTTACATCATCTTCTTCTAGTCCAGAAGGGTTTTGAGGTCCTTTATAGAAGATTGGATTTTTCCTTTCTTTCGAGCAGGAACTACAAAGTATGATTTTTGTATGGACTCCAATGATACGTCTGTATGAAGAGTTTGAACAACTCCTATAGTTAATGATTCTAAGTTATCTAGCAATTGTAAATAACTTTGTACATGATTGTAGACATCACTGCAAAGGAGATGCTTCATTAATATCAAGTACTGTATTACAACAGAAGGCTGAGCCTTATCAGACTTTGTCAAATTAATGACAAAAGGGGGAGGGAGATTGATCATTAACTTGTTTCGATTAAGATCGATAACAAAAGGCTCAGAAGAGGTGAGCTCCCTTGAAGAAGATCGTGGATAAGAAATTCGTCCTGACTGGTATGACCAGTATCTGATCTAGCTGAGAAGATGGAGGGGGAGTAATGCGTCCACTGACAGGATCATCAGTGAGCTTTGTGGAACTTGAGAGGACAATGCAGTAGTACGTCCACTGACGGGTATTATCAGTGAACCTTGTGAAGTCCGGGCAGATGAAGTAGTACGTCCACTGACTGGAATTATCAGTGAACTTTCTTCAGATGATTTAATTGACTGTGGAGGAATAATACGCCCTTTTAACGGAATAACAAAAGTGTCATCTTTGGATGTCTCATCATCGTCATCCATAGCTTGCAAGACTTTTGAGTATTCGTCTTTGTACATGCGAGCGTCACTGAAGTAGGCTTCGACTCCTTTAAATGGGTAGAGATCTGCAACCTCCTTTGAACCTCCATTATCATCAACATATTTGAAGCATTGATGAAGAGTTGAAGGAACAATATTATGTTCATGCAAGAATGGTCTCCCCAATAGAGCATTGTAGGAACATCCATGATTGTCATGATGTAAAAAGTAACCTTAGTACGAAGATCGCCTATTTGGAATTTAAGGCGAATCTTGCCCAGAGGCTCACTTTTTCCTTGATTGAATCCCAATATAGTGTATAGTGCCAGAGAGACTATGCACAGGTATCTTCAATGCATCTAGCATAGCTTTTGGCATATACTGAGAGCAGATCCTGGATCAATGAGTAGACGATCAACCTTCATAGAATCAATATATCCTGTATGATATAAGGACGATCATGTCGATTATCCTCCAGCATATCATCTTGTGTGAAAGTAATGTTTGGAATAAATTCCAATACATTATGACAATGAGAACAGGGTCTGTTTCCAACTTCTTGAGGAGAGTTAGGCAAGATTCTGCTTGCAGCAGTGCTTCACTCAAAGTTTCTCGAGTCTCTTTAGAAAGGCGTAAGAGCTCGAAATTGACAATTTGGCTGGTGTATTGGCTAGTTGAGCCAATATGTCAAAATTATAAGGCTTTTCAAGTCCTGTAGGAGATGACTTCTTCAATGGTTTGTCAAAGCGGACTTGTTGTTTGCCTTTGTCAGCTGCTGTTGGTTTAGAAGGAACTGTCTCAGCAGGAACATTGCAGGTTCTTCAATAGATATGGTGCTGGAGCTGTTGTTGGAAGGACATCAGGAGTTTCTTCAGAATGTCAGCATAATCTTTCAGATATACTTTTCCGGACCGAGTTCCAGCATGAGCTTCGACTTCAGATTCAGGTTCATTCTATTGAAACCATATTGCAATTCTTCATTTTGCTCTTGGTTCTTTTATGCTTGATTAGAGCTTCATTCCAGAAACCGAGACCAACACGAGATTGATTATGTCTCATAGTGATGGCTAAAGGTGCTCGGAGTCCTTTGCCTGAGTTCAGACCAGGAGCAGTGGCTAAATCATAACCCATCTTCGCCATTAATTCACGAGATTGTGAACTATATAGATGAAATGCTGGCTTGTACCTATCTTCAGATTGAGGTACAGATTTTATCTCATTAGGGAATGAATTTCCTGCCAAGATAAAAGTAGGGTTAGATAAACATCAGGTGTGAAACTAGAAGTCACATTGCATGACTTAGTCTTCCCGAGTTTCTTTTTAGACTTCCGAGGAGAGGAGGAAGATGCTGCAAACTCTGTTACTAAGTCTGGATGGATCCACATGATCTCTCCCTTCTTAGTTGTGATAGGAACAAGTCCTTCATTTGCTGGTGTTTATAACTTCGAGAGTTGCTTTGGGAATAGGAATAATCCACTTTCCACCATCAAAGGAGGGAAATCACCGAACTGCATTGAAATTACATTCGCTGTGACTGTCTTGTCTTTGGGCGTCAGTGTTACAACTCCTGACTTGATCATCTCTTGAATTTTTCCTTTTAATACATAGCAAGACCGAATTGTGTGACCCAGCATTCTATGGTATGGACAATATTTTGGATGATCTGTTTGTTGGCTTCATCAGGCTTTTTGATTTCTGGCAATTATATTTTGTTTCCTTTGAGCAAACATTCAAAGATACCCTGAACATCATCATCATCAAAAGAATATTCTTCCTTCGGTCGAGGAGGTCTCTGTTGTTGATTTGTTGGAGCTGGAGTAGATTGGATAGTTTTTACCTCTTGACTACTGCTCTGGAGATTGATTTCAAGAGCCTCTTTCCCTTTACGATTATTGGGTCGAGCATTATTGCTAGCATTTTGATTTGAGTCCTTGGGAGCCATTTGTACCCCCAGACCTTTAAAGGTTTCAGCACTAACTTCAGCAGCTTTGGCACTGACGATGAAAGAAGGCCAATCTTGAAACTGAGTGGATCCAGTCCACATACTGATTATTGGAAGAAGATTGACTTGCAAGTATCGATGGTAACAGCATCAGGAGTTCCGAGAGGCATTTTGAGGGCTTCTCTTCTGAATCTTTCAATAAAGTCCTCAGTGGTTTCATTATTTTTCTGTTTAATTCTTATGAGGGCTGACATGGTCATGTCATTAAGCCCCTCATAGAACCGTTCAAGAAACATTTGCTTAAAACCAGTAAAGGAAGTAATGCTCCCATCAGGGAGGCTTCTATACCATTCATAAGCTGTTCCTTTGAGACATCCAATAAACACCCGAGTGAGGAGGGCGTCGCTTGGTTGTAATTGATCAGTCATTACTTCAAAATGATTAATGAACTGACTTGGAGAGGTAGTTCCATCAAAGAAAGAGATAGTTGGAGGCTTATATTTAGGAGGACATGATACTTGCTTCCATTCTATCGGGTAGGGTTGTTTGATGCCTAACCTTTGTAAACCATCCTTTTGTTTAAATGCCTCAAACTGAGTTCGGAGGTTCTTTAATTCTTCCGTAACAATTCCAGATGATTGTAGATTTGTAACTTGTTGAGCATAACTGGGAGGAGGAACTGCAGTATATGTACCACCCCCATCTCCAGACTGACTTGGAGTGGTTTGTACAGGAACATTGGATTGTACCCCCAGAATATTAGAGGGTTCAGGATTTGAAACAACAGGAGCATTTAATACCACTGGTGGTACTGTTTGTTGAACTTGTTGAGTTTGATGCTGAGCTTGCATAAGAGTGTGCATAGCACCTAATGTATCTGTCATAGCTCGTAACTGTTGTTCTAAGGAAGAAATCCTCTGTTCATGAGCTTCAGTACTAGTTGAAGGTTCCTGATTACTATCCACCATGTAAGTGGTAATTGTTCGAGGAATAGCTGATGAAACAGTTTGTTCTGAATCATCACTGTGAGAGTCAGTATCTTTCCCGGGACATTTTATAGGAGATAATGCTGGGAAGTTGGACTCTCCAAGGAAGTCTTCTGTGATCTCCGGATTATCACTTGGATGAGAAGAAGAAGAGACCCTGGCTAAAGCTCTGGTCCTGGATCGGGTGCTGGGATAAACACCATCTTCAGAATCTGATATAGCATCAGATCGTATGCTACCTCCAATATTTCGGGATGTCATATTGATAGAAGCATAAAGAGGTTCATCTTCATCCAATATTGGTTCATATTGTATCCGTTCGAGAACAGATTGTCTTTCTGATGAACAACAACACTGAATTACAACTCGAGGTCGGAAGTTACAGCCATGCTTTTCATGGCAAATATGAGCAATGTCATAGCATGACGGAGTGTCAATTCTCCGTTTATTTTGTAAATACTCCCGAAGATCTGTAGGAACAGATTGGGAAGCACTTGAAGATAGTTTCTGTGTAGAAACTTGTCTTTTATTCTTCTGTCTTCTCGGCTCTTGAGTGTATAATGACTGATTAATTTGAGCCACATAGTTCTTGGCATATTTTGCATCAGGATCTGGTATGCTTGTTTTGGTGGAATCAAGATGATTCTGTTTAAGCTTATTACGAAAATCCGTCGTAGATACGACTTTAGTTTCAGTCTTAGATACTTGTAATTTACCTTTCTCAGATCGAGAAATTTTGAGAGAAGGAAGATGAGTATTATTCCGATTGGGAGTCGGTAATAATCCATCTTTAGAGGAAGATTTTCCTTTGTTTGATCTAGTAAAATTACTAGTCAAATTAACCCTAGAGGTAAAGACCTCAGGAGTTGGGAGATTGACTAAAGAGTCTTTCTTCTTGGTTGGCACAAGATGTGCAATTTGTGGAGGAATCATTTGTATGTTCTGTGGAAGAGAACCCCCAGTTTGATTTTGAGAATTAGTCAAAGGACCATCTCTGTTAGTATACGCTGACTTCAGGTTGGAACTTTGTCCATACGCTGCATTCTTATTCGCATACCCTGACTTTGGCTTAGCGTATGCTGCCTGATGTTGGACTTTGTCATACGCTGGCTTTGCTCCTTTGACCGTCATACGTACAGAGTCATTGATGGCTAAAGAGCCGACTGCTGTCGTAAGAATAGAAGAAGAAGAAGAGACTTTACCATATTCAGAGATGGTTTTCCTTGGATACACTGACTTGGTTAAAGAACCAATTTTGTCAGTGTGACCAGGAGAAACCACTGTTGCTTTGTTCAAAGAAGCCGAGGCAAACTTCATTGAAGTTGAAGACATATTCTTGTCAGCACAAGAGGTGACAGAAATGTCTCGGACCACAGAAGAAGACTTAGGGACATAGACAGAGTGTCCCTGCTTCTTGGCAGCAACAGGAGTGGAAGAAGTAGTTCGGCCTTCTTTCACTTTGAGCATTTCTTCATAAGCAGATTAGTCGAATTGTACGACCATCACTTTCTTCGTTGAGCCGATCGACGAAGTATCGCATTGAGTTGTTGCTATCTCGTCGGAGGAGACAGCTTTCCCCAGCAGAGTCGCCAATTTCTTTTCCATAAATAAATTCACTTTATTTATTTTGTATCTGGGAAAATTACAACTTTAGGAATCTAATCTAGAAGACGATTACTCTATCCCTTGGACGATGCGATGAAGAACACTCGAACTTTGAAGAACTTTGGACAGCAACTGGGCAATCTCTTTGTTCTCTCTGACAAATTCTCTGTGCTCCTGATGAAGATGAAGAAACTCCTTTTTATAGAGTTCAGGATAACTGCCCTTAAGCATACGCTCAGGCGGTTACTAGACGTGTGCAAAACTGCAGGGACGCGTGGCAAAATCTGATGGAGACACATTAGCGTGCGGTTGAAAGTAGTAGAGCATGTTCAGGAGAAATTGGTGGCATGGATGCTACGTTGCATAACTTCTGAAGAAGTGGGTAACTGAGTGCAGGACACGTAAGAACGTGTGTTGACTGCACGTTAAAAAGTCATACTGGATATGACTGCTGCTATACGCTGCCTTTGAGGAAGAATCATACGCTCACTTAGACATGTGAGGCCCATACGCTTACTTGACTGGCAAGGAGGAGTCGTATACGCTCACTCGGCTGGAAAGGAGTCACGTGAGGACCATACGCTCACTTGGCTGGGTGAAGGAGTCATGTACGATCCATACGCTCACTTTGCTGGGTGAAGGAGGAGTCGTATAGATTTTATACGCTCACTGGAGAAGTGGCCACGTGGCCATCCTCAATCTTCTTTGATACACCATATCTTTTAATAAGCTGTCAAAAAGATTTTCTCGAGCGTCGTGACTGCAGATATGACGGCTGACAGACTGTCAGAGTTGACAGTAATGATGGCTTTTACATTAATGATCTGCTGAGCTGTCCTCGTAAAAGACAAAACCGACTCTTCAAAATCCTGAATGACGGTTACTCTTTTCATGACCATTATCTTTACACGAAAAGATGAGACGTCAGATTCATTCTTCATTTAGTGTATGCTGTGCTGTCATTTTAAGGAATAAATATCCATTGAGCGTATGGCTTCTGACGAGCGTTTGGCCTTGAGACTTCTGATTGAGCGTAGGGCTTCAACTGACATCTGTCTTTAAGCGTATGAATAAAAATGACAGCGTGTCATAATTTTCCACATCCTACATCCACCCTGCGCAATTCCAGAATAACTGAAAATCAGTTATTTCCAGAACTCTATAAATAGAGTTTCAAGACTTCATTTCAGAGGACGACTACATAGATATCAGATCACACATAGAGAGATTATTCTCTTCAGAGAATCCAAGAGTTCTTGCTAAAGGGCTGCTGCATTCTTCAGAGGCTTTTGCCTTCAGTTCTTCAGAGGCTTCCTGCCTTCGTTTCATCAGAGACTTTCGTCTTCAGTCAGCTTCAAAGGCTTTCATCTTCAAAGTTCACATCGTCCAAGGGTTAAAGCAATCGTCTTCTAGATTGGATTCCTACAGTTGAACTTTCCCAGAATTCTAAATTGTAATCTTCTTTTACAAAATTTTGTATAAAGCATTTCCTTTTGTTTTTGCAAACAGTCGTGAGGATTGGCCCTGTGTACACAAGTTGTCCGAGACCAAATGCATGAATGCACCCTATCAAATAAATCTCTATTATGACAACATATGCAACTCTCTGTATTTCCATCTTACTCTTGTTCTCTATACGGCAAGTAGTATCATACAACATATGCAACTCTCTGTATTTCCATCTTACTCTTGTTCTCTATACGGCAAGCTGAGTTCAATTCTTTGATTCTTATCTTTGTTGGTTTGGTATCGTTGATCAGCGGAACGCAACAAAAGAGTGGACTAGAGATCATTTTATTAGGGCGTACAGATCAATGTTTATTCGGTTGAAGCCAACTCACCAAGATGAATCTTAATTGAGAGAAGGAGGGACTTCGCGCGCCGTTCACGTTCTATGTATGTCTATGTGTCCCTCTGCATAGGCACCAACATCTGATTAGCATACTTCGGTCTCTTTCTCTCAAGATTCGGAATGAATGCGACATGCGATGAAAGTGAACAATAAAAACCAGTCATCGAAAACCAACACGAAAATGCATTCATCAAAACCAAGCAACAAAAGAAAACATTCAGCAAACACTTGGATTCATTTCAATAGAAGCCAATCCATCAATTGGAAAGGTTCATTGCATTTCATCCGTGATCAATCGATACCGGCAAAGGTTTCACCAAATACCCAGTTCAAGACTGAGTCAACAAGCCGTAGGTATTACATTGTGGACCGCGAGGAGTGGGATACTACACTTACTATCTGCCTACGGGCTGTAACATGATTGACAGATTTTAGGGTTGATCATGTATGACTTAACTCTTGCTAGTCCTGACATTTTGTAACGACTAGCTTCATGATCAACTAAATATTTAATGTTTGGGACGCCTTACTATTGTATATTTGGTGATCTTATATCTTGTAACATTTATTTACTTGTTTGTGATTGAGACACTAGGCTTGTTCATGACCATAAGAGACTGTTGGCTTGTAGTTAAACCCTCATGTATTTAGACAGCCGTGACCGTATAGCAAGGTGGGTTGCACTTCAATATACGTAGCTGGCTATGTTTGCCCCCGCTCTCCAGTATTCTGGTTCTAGGGTGTGACATGGTTTAAGTGGTGGTCCATGCAGGTCTTGTAAATCAAGATATGTGAGAGTTACCGAATAGATGTCTCAATCAATACTCACCCTTGATCTCTGTTCGTATCCTCTGAATCCCTAGATTCTTGATATGATCACATGCTTGTATCGTTGATCTGTCATGGTCCTTCCTTATTGTTCCCTATGTCGTCTTCTTCAGCGACATTGTACTTGGCCCTACCGATCAGCAAGGCGGAGCACCTCCCGGGGATCAGCAGCAACCCGGAGATCAAGCATAGCATTCGGGAGTAGCCTCCAGAGTCGTGCCTATTGGAGAAGAGACACCAGTTCAGCTTGTTCAGCCTGCAGAGCCTGATGATGGCACTTTGGTGGGTCATCAGGACCTTGATAGATTTCCAAGATCGTCGAGGAGATGCCTTGCACCAGGCAGTGACAGATGCTCTGACCAGAGGAGGTCATCAGGGTAACAGCGTGTAAGCCCCCTGAATTTTCGGGATTTATTTTCGAATTTTCCAAATGATTTATTGTCACGACCTGATCCCAAATAATTGGGTCAAACCGGATCATGCCCAGCCTGCACCGTTGTTGAGACGGCGACAGTAAGCTGTTCCAATAGTAGGTAACCAAAACAACATCTATATTTGTCACAACTCAATATTCGGGAATTCAAAACTTTATTAAACATTGAAATAAATACAAATGGAATTAAAAGAACTGAATTAAATTCTGAATTCAAATAATAGAATTTTCAAAAACAACAACAAAACTGAAAACAGGAAAATCTAGCTAAGCATTTGGCTCATCAGCCTCAGTTTCTGCGTCCTCCAATGGGGACTCTGCAACACCACGGGGTATAGAACCGGATCGTAATAGCTGTTGTATAACAGCTCAGCATCCTCATAATCTCCTAAAAAATATCTCCAGTCAGGAGGGAGCAAAGTACAATTCATGTTAATTCGACAATTAAAATAATAATAGAATCATGCACTTTTAAACAATTTAAAGTAAACAATTTTCTAGCAGTTAAAACATTGTGATTTAAATAGACAATGAATATGACCGGCTTGGGTTGTACAGTTGTATCCTATTGATACGATATGACTTATTCCCGTGTGTATGAGGGGTAAGCTAATACAGTTCTAAGTTATTACTTTGGATGTGGTCATAAACATTACACTATTCCTCCAGTACCCAACAGTCAATCAGTCAGTGCTCTCAGAGAGAGTTTCGTGTTGCATCGTGGTTTAAAACTTGCAGTAAAGCGATTATTAAATAACTGTAAACTAACACAAAATATACTTGCCTCAAATTGGACTGGACTTGAAGGGTTGAAGACTTCGAGATGGAAATTAAACTCGTCCTCGAAATCCTACATTCGAGAAGTTTGACTCAGATTCCAGAGTTACCATGCTAACTATGCTAGTTGCAATCTCTAAGTTTGTCCTAGTCAAATTTTAATCTTGATTACACAATCGCAAACAAAACTCGATTATCGGGTGCGTTGTAATTAATAACGAGGGAAAGATCAATTTAAGTTTGTATTTTAGAAAAACTCGTAGTTACCAATTTAATTGGTTAAAACTTTGTATTTTTCGTAATTATACATATATAAAACTAAATTTCTTGTTTAATGAGAAAACATGCTTCTTGTTTAAATATTATAAACTTGTAAATTTTAATGTGAAAGAAATCTCATTAATTTTTCTATATCAAAATAATATTTATTTATTTTAGTTTTACGCGTCTACGCTAAAAAACCGCAAAACCAGAAAATAAAAGAAAAACCTACGCTACAATAATTACAGGCCACAGAGAAAGAAAATAGAAAAGCTGGGCTTATGCCCTTACAAATTATTTTACATAAATTGAAATAAGAAGAAACATTTGTTAGTTCTAAAATTATCTTACAATTTAATTATAATTAAAACTAATAATTAAAATAAATTAATAGTGAGTCTCAGATATTGGTCCAGTCGTCATATAGGCTAATGCCTCAACGTCCGGGCGAAACCGGTTTCGTTTGCACTTAGCCAGGGCCCATGGACCAATACGGTCGTCGCCTAAAAATCCAAAATAATATCCTTTTCCGAAAAACTATTTTAAAACCATTTTAAAATTATATAATTAAATTTTATAGAAAAATTCGGCAGCAGTTCCTCTATTTTCGGTCAACCCAAAAACTGGGAAATGTGCCATAAACACCATTTATAAAAAGTCCCAAATCAGGGAACACCCAGAATTCAACTTCCAAACCATTTTACACCACAATTAAATTCACAGAAAAATTCCCGAATCTCAATCGGAAACCCGCAATATAGTTTCGGGAATTCCGGAAATGAATTCGGAAATCACAACGCCTAACATCCAGAAAATATATTTCGGAAAAGTCCGTAATAAACGCCGAATATCACAGAACATTTTCGGAAAAATCCGAAGTTACAACGTCGCTCTAAAATCGAATTTCCGAAAGGGAATCGGGGACCAATCTCATCATAGACAAACGAAATAGGACGGGACAAAGGAGTTATACCTTGGGTTGCTCGGCTAGAGCTCTCAGATGCAAATTAAAGAAATAATAGAGATCCGAGCAGCAACGTAAACCCGGGACAGCGTCCGAAACTGGAACTTAGCTTCTGGCCGGGAACGGAAAGCCACGGAACAGCGGATCGGGTCCCGAGGGGTCGGGTCCAGCGAGGTAGGGGTGCTCGTCCGGCGGGGCTATGGCGGAGGGAAGATCGGATTGCTCGGACAGCGGGTCAGGGCCACGCGGGGCGGAGGCGCGCTGGAAGGGCGACCGAGCAGGGGTTGTGCCAGCTTGCTGGTGGCTGGCCGAGGAGCGAAACGGGGAGCCGGGGGGCAGATTCTAGCCGCGGGAGTCGTCGGGGAGGCGCGCGGGTTGGCCGGGAGTCGGCCGGAGGGAGCCGCGGGGAGGCTGCGCGGGGTCGGGGTCATCGGGCTTGGCGGCGGTGGAGCGCCGGGGCGCGTTCGGGTCGGCTGCGGGGGCACGGGCGGAGCTCTTGGGAAAGGGGGGTTTGAGAGAGTGAAAAATGAGATGAGAGGGAGAGGAATGAAAGTGAGGGGGAAAAGTGCTGGGAGTGGTTTATAGGAGGAGTGGGAGTAGTGCTAAGGAAAAATAGGGAGCGGAAAGGATAGGAGTGGGAGTAGGAGAGGAAAATGAGGGAGAGAGGGGGAGATGCTGGTCCAACGGGTGGACCAGCTCATGGGGAGTGTTTTTTTTTTATAAAAGTAAATCAAGATTTTAAATAAAGAGAATGGGTTCAGGTCAGGTCTGGGTATCGAAAAACTGGTCTCGGTCTCGCAACCAAAAATCCAATTTATTAATTTGAAATCAATTTTAAACCCATAATATAATAATAATAGAAATAATATTATAATAATAATAATTAATATTACAAATCCTAAAAGTGGGTTTCATAATCTTTTCTCCTTAGAGCATTTCGTCCTCGAAATTAAAGGCTGGGTTAGGGGGTACCTCAAGTCTCAAACAAGTACGGGTACTGCTCCCGCATATGGTCTTCTCGTTTCCAGGTAGACTCGCCTGGTGAGTTATGCCACCAAATGACTCTGACTACGGTGTCACGGAGTTCCTGGTTCTCTTCTCCCCTCTGTCCAATATTGCCACTGGCTTCTCTGGCACTGTGAGGCTGGGTCCAATATCCAGCTCCGAATGGTCTAAGATGTGGCTCGGGTCCGGGATGTAGCATCTCAGCTGCGAAACGTGGAAGACGTTGTGGACGCCTTCGAGACTTGGGGGTAGAGCCACCCGATAAGCCACTTCTCCAATCCTGTTGAGTACTTCAAAAGGACCAATATACCTGGGGCTTAGCTTTCCTGCTCTGCCGAAACGGATGGTTCCTCTGGTAGGAGAGATCTTCACAGACACACTGTCGCCTTCTTCAAACTCCAAAGGCCACCGGCTGCTATCGGTCCAATGCTTCTGTCTGTCCTGGGCAATCCTGAGCTTGTCTCTGATCATTCTCACCTTCTCTGCTGCATCGGTCACCATCTCAGGTCCAAGCAATACTCGTTCTTCGACGTCATCCCAAGCAAGTGGAGTGCGGCAACGACATCCATAGAGTACCTCGAACGGTGTCATACCGATGCTAGCTTGGTAGCTGTTGTTGTCACGACCCGCACCCGCTTTTCGGATACGAGACGTGTCCAAGCCAGCCTACGCCGCAGAGTCGGCGGTAGAACGCTGTCAAGCCCGCAAGAAATAAATGCTCAAATATCACATTGCTGCTCATTCACAATTCTATATTTATTACAACAGTTACAACATTTATATTTAAAGAAAATACAGAGTTTACAATTAATGAAATTGAAACAGTTGCTTTCTATTTCTAGGTCGATCTCAGCATACCCAAGCCTCCCCAAGTGCTAAGAGTGATCGCGGCTAAACCTAAAAATGTTGGTTATCCAGTCAGGATTAGAATAAGTACACAAACCGACGATAATACAAAACATAACAGAATTAACAAGACATGAAAATAGCATATGAGATATGAAAGCTGTGAGAAAACTGATGACATAGCACGATAGAGAAGTAAACAAGGAAAAACTAATAAAAGACATCTATCTAGGTGGTGTGAAATATCTATTTTGACATGTGAACGGCTAGGTGGTAAATTCGGCACACTACACGTGTCGTGCGCAGCGACTATTATTCAAAAATAGACTCATGGGATAATTCTGGGTAGTTCACATGTTTACTAAAATATTTTCCCTTCCGACTACTCCGTGTGATGAGCGTGTCAACAACCAGCAAGATATATGTAAAGACATGAAATGAAAAGACTACTATGAATCGGAAAGCAATCAGAAAGTGCACTTGCCTGAGGTCCTTAGCTGGAGGAACCAATAATACTGTACCACTCAAAAACCACAATCAATCAACACATGTAGAAGTCTCCGGATGCTGAAATAAATAGTACCAACGTTCTCAGAATAGTCAAATTAGCTAGGATTGCCTGTCCTTAAGTCCAATTCTGGACACAGGGGCAAAACGATAATTTCGGGCAAAAACGATGTCCGTCGTTGGACCCGCTTTGTACTGAAAAGCGTGCCAGAGTCAACGGTCTCTAAAATTGTCAAACTACATGTCTACGAATCCAGTTTTCTGATACAAACCCAACCGTATGTCCAAAGTTGGATTCCGACGGGCCGTGCACAAAATTGCTCGTTGAGTCGGACCGTGGGGCCCACAAAACGACGTCGAATTCAACTATCTCAGAATTGGACCAAACTTGGCATACAGGACCAGAAAAACGATACGGTCCTGTTGGTGCAAGTTTCGTCTCAATCTGACGAGCGTGCACAAAGTTATGACTGAATTTGTATTGGACAGATACGGGGCGATTCCGACGGATACGCGTCGAATTCGTCGCGTACACGCGACCAATTTGAATTCCGTCAAAGCCCACACGACGACGAAGCTGTTACGCAGCTTTCGATGCCTTCGGTGCGCGACCACGACGCCCGGAATGGCGGGACGGACGTCGTGTGGATGATTTTTAAGTTTTGAAAATAGGTTTCGTCAAAGTTCGGGATCTGATTTCTCGGCGCACAGTTATCAAAGTTGATTTCTGTAAGAAGGGTTTTCTAGCCCTATATGTTGTCTAAATTACTCTTCAATTAGTTTCCTGAAATTCCTATTTCTCAGTTCGCAATCCGTCTTCCAAATCGGGGTTTCGGGACTGAATAAACGTTCTGTTTCGGCAGGTTTTTGTCGATCTTTGAGAGGTTTTATCGGACTGATTAATACAATCTAAAGGAAATTATTTGAAGGTATTAGAAGGTGTATATGTTGTGAATATACCTGATTAAACGATTCGCAAAATGACCCCCTGTAGGCGATGAATCGTCGTCACGAAGTTTGGGCCATGGCTGCCTCCGCTGTCACTGCGGTTCAGTCCCGCGCTCGTGCGCGCACTGCTTTCCGGCGTCTGCTGCGTCGACCGACGGTCGGTCTGGGCGACGACGCGCGCGGAGGGAGCGCCCACGTGTTACGGTGGCGGCGAGGGATCCTGTTTAGGGTTTCGATACTCTCTTGTTCTCCCTCGTCGAATCCGTTATATATACTTATATATATATATATATATATATATATATATATATATATATATATATATATATATATATATATTACTGATGCTCTTGGATCACAGGCTAACCGTTTATGTGGGGTTTGCATAAGGGGTGAGAACGCTCGGCCCATTGCTTTGAGTGCTCTTCTTTCTTTCTTTCTTTTTCTATTCCTATTTCTTTTTCTTTCATTCCTTTCTTTTCTATTTCTTATTCTATTTATATATGAGTATTTATATATGCATGTATATAAATATCCATGTACGGTTATACGTATATATACGCACACATATACATATATATTATATCCGTATACATATAATTATCTCTCTCTATATATATATATATATATATATATATATATATATATATATATATATATATATATATAATATATATATATATATACACGCATATAACAATTTAATATTTATATACACGCATATACATACGCATATACATTTATGTATTTGTATATATAATTACACCTACACTCATATACATATATATATTTATATATAAATACACGTAACCACGTATATGTAATATATATATATATATATATATATATATATATATATATATATATATATATATATATATATATATATATATATATACTCACATTCATTATATTAATATTTGTATTTATAAGCACATACACGTATATGGTATATATTTGTATATTCCCACAAATACTCACGTTTACATATTATTTACCTAGGCACATATACATATAGCTAATACATATTTAATATATATTTATATACACTTGTATATATATATATATATATATATATATATATATATATATATATATATATATATATATATATATATATATATATATATATATATATATATATTATTAACAAAATAATATAACCATTAATTATAAAATATTATTATACAGTAATAGCCTCAATGAATAATAAATAATAATAATAACGAATTTCCATAAAACACTATTTGGCGTATATATACCATTCTGCAGTCTAATAATCCCAAAAGTTGCACATGGACCCATTTATACAATTATCACTGAATGTCAAATAGTAATGATATTTATAATATTATAAATATGAATACTAGAAAATATTCATTAAATAATTAAAAAGAAAGCCCACACACTCATACCAAAATACGTCAACACGAATGTCATTGAACGCACTGCGTGACCACATGGGCTTGGGCTCAGTACGGGTCCAGTTTGACTAGTTTGGTGCGACCGGGTCACCTAGACGTCAAATAATATTAAAAATGAATAATTAAACTATTTATAACGGTCATGTCACAACTTGGCCTGGTTTTCCTAATTATGACATCACTATGGCTCGGCCTTCTTTGGCATGACTAATACACTAGTCAAAGCACGCCACTGCACTATCCGTGCCATGATTCCTAGTCGTCTGGTACTCCAAAACTCAACTATGGCTAAAGTCACCTACCGTAATAATTAACTAAATAATTATTTATAAAAATCTAAAATCACTATTTAAATCAAATAAATAATAAAAATATATTTTGAAAATTTCCGGGAAGGGAGGCTACAGTTGTTGTAAGAGAACTCTACCAAGTGCAATTGGTCTTCCCAAGACCCTCCAAATTCCAAGACACAGGATCTCAGCATGTCTTCTAGCGTCTGGATTGTTCTCTCTGATTGTCCGTCAATCTGGGGATGGTAGGCGGTGCTGAACTTCAGTTGCGTTCCCAAACTGTCATGCAAACTCTTCCAAAAGTGAGAGGTAAATCTAGTATCTCTGTCAGACACAATACTTACCGGAACCCCATGAATCCGGTAGATGTGCCGCATGTACAGTGCTGCCAACTTCTCGGTGGATAGACTAACCTTGAAGGGGATAAAGTGAGCTGACTTCGTCAGTCGGTCCACGATAACCCAAATGGCATCATTCCCTCCTTGGGATCGAGGCAGTCCCGATACAAATCCATTATTATATGCTCCCATTTCCACTCCGGGATGTCAAGCGGCTGCAATAGTCCTGCTGGTCTCTGTCTGCTAGCTTTTACTTGTTGACAAATTAAACATCTAACCACATACCTGGATACGTCCTTCTTTATTCCGTACCACCACAATATAATACGCATATCCCGGTACATTTTGTTGGCTCCAAGATGTATGGAATACTGCAACTGGTGCGCTTCTTGCATCAGCTCGTTCCTCAGTTCGCCAGTTGGTATACACAGCCTTGTACCATTCTTCAGTGCTCCGTCGCTGACGATTGAGAATCCTTCAAGTGTTCCCGCCAGCACTTGATCTCTGAGTTTGCAGAGCATCTTGTCTTAGAATTGTGCCTCCTTGACTCTGTCCATAAGACTTGAACGCACTTGCAACTGCATCATTGATGATTCAGCTCCTGGTACGATAGCTTCTCTTTCCAGTTTCATTATTTCTTCTTCAGGCAGTACTGTAACGCCCCAGAACCGGAATACTGGAGAGCGGGGGCGTACATAGCCAGCTACGTATATTGAAGTGCAACCCACCTCGCTATACGGTCACGGCTGTCTAGATACATGAGAGTTTAACTACAAGCCAACAGTCTCCTATGGTCATGAACAAGCCTAATGTCTCAATCTCAAGCAAGCAAAAATAGTTACAAGATGTCAAAGTACCAAATATATAATAGCAAGGCATCCCATACATTATATATTGGATGATCATGAAGCTAGTCGTACAAAATATCAAGACTAGCAAGAGTTTAGTCATACATGATCAACCCTAGGATCTGTCAATCATGTAACAGCCTGTAGGCAGACAGTAAATAAAGATGCAATACGAGCTAACATGTGCTCGTCGGCTAAACGCATCAAAAGAATAATTTTTACAATAAAGTGGGAGGACAAAAAGAAACCCACTCGTTGCCAGGGTTACGCCTGGTAGTCGCATCTGGCTGGAAGACAGGTGGATCCTCTGGTGCTGCTCCGATATCTGGCCACACAAAATCAGCTGGGTCAAATCCCAGAAAGAGCAAGTGCCACAAAGGAGGCTTCACTTAGGAACTAAAACCAGCATATCACAAAAGAATATTAAAGATAATAATAAAGAACTGATAATAATAGTAATAACAATAGTAAACTGAGTGCGAGGAAACCATTCAAGTAGCCAGGTCACAACCCTTAAACCAAACAAGGACCTGGGTTGTGACCCTTCGCCTGAATAGAAATCCGTCTCAAATACTATTGGTACAGTGAAGACAATAAATGAAGAGAGGACGCAGGACTGCACCGGGATCCAGGTTACAACCCTTAAACCAAACAAGGACCGGGGTTGTAACCCTTCGTCTGAACAGAACTGGACCCCCGATCTTTATTGCTAAGGCCAGTATAAATGATTATGGTATTAAGGTAAGGTAAAACATGGCGAACATGCCATAGGATTGCAATAAGACAATAAACGAAGAGAGGACACAGAACTGCTCCGGGAGCCAGGTTACAACCCTTAAACCAAACAAGGATCGGGATTGTAACCCTTCGCCTGAACAGAACTGGACCACCGATCGTTATTGTTATGGCAAGCATCAATAATCATGTCCTGTCACAATCTTGCACAGGATCAGGATAAGACTAAGCTGGAATAAACTTCATCCAATCAATCACGGCCAATCAAGAGTACGACTTGATACTTTTAACTAACTAGGGTTATCACATGCCTAGTTATTAGCAATATGCAATGAGATTATTCCAACAGCCACAAGTCCTGCAGACCATCTGGTTATCCGGATCGAATGTCCGTTTATGAAGAATGCAACATGTGACTGTGTGCTGAAAATGTGCCCTACTCGTCGGTAGGCTACAAATCTATTTAATGCTCCCAGATAACGGGATTGCCTGTAGCTGAAAATCTCTTCATGTCTACTAAATTATTCTAATTTATTAGCCTTAGTCAATTACTATAGGTATCCCTGACCATTGTACTCAGGGATCCCTATCCTAGACATGATGCAAAACACTACTGGTTATTTTGTACAAACACAATCACCTATGGTGTTCAGGCCATTCAATTCTGTTATGACATGCTAGTCGTCGTAATAGCATTCGAGTTATATATCATGTCAATTCACTGTCAAGAGTGCACTACGACGGATCACCATTATGTCATGGAACCTATTTAGAATTAACATTTAATCATGATATAAGCATATATGTAATAACTAAATATAAATAAGGTGCAAGAGTTGTGGAGGAATCATGCGGCTCAGGGGAGACGGGGCATAACTTCCACATACAAACTCAAAAGAGGTATTCCAGAGATATTCGGAAAGATAAGACAAAGATCTAAAACTTTCATGTTTTAAGTTTTTCGAAATTCTGGCTCAAAAATAGCTAAACTTGGCAAAACAGTCATTCTGTGCACTTTTTACGCCAAAAATTCAATTCTGCGTAAAATACGCAAAAGGGGAGGATTACAGCATAAAATTTCACATTCTGGGTACCATCCAGCATAAAATACGCAATTTTAGGATTCCCTGCGTAAAATCTTACATTTGGATACAATCCAGCATAAAATACGCAATTCCAGGGTTCCTAGCGTAAAATTTTACATTCTGGATACAATCCAGCGTAAAATACGCATTCTCAGGGTCCCTAGCATAAAATTTTACATTCTGGATGAAATTCAGCATAAAATACGCAATTCCAGGGTTCCTAGCGTAAAATTTTATATTCTGGATACAATCCAGTGTAAAATACGCATTCCCAGGGTCCGTAGCGTAAAATTTTACATTCTGGATGAATTCTAGCGTAAAATACGCATTCCCAGGGTCCCTAGCGTAAAATCTCATTTTTACGCAAGCTTTTCGACGTAAAATTCGATTTTACGCTAGCTTCCCTGCGTAAAATCTCATTTTACGCCAGCCCACGTTCTTCAGCCGACATGAAAATTTCAGAAAACTTGTTTTGGCAATAAAAACTTCGTTTTAACTCGAAATGAGGTGAATCAAAAACCAAATTCACACAAAATTTCGTGCTCTTGCTCATGGAACTATTAGTTTTCGAAAATAACAAGTTTTAGTAGATCAAAACCAAGAAAAACTCTATGAACTTGTGAAAACCCAAGGTTAAAATGTAGATCTAGAAGAATCTATCCATTAAAATAAAAAACTCCATGTTCTAAAGAGGCTTATAATCACGTAAATAAGAGAATGGAACAATAAAACTTGAAATCCACCATGAAGCAAGTTGCACTTACCTAAACCTCTTGGTAGGTGGAGAGCAACGGTGGGGAAGAAGAAGAGTGAATGACGAGAGAGAAAGAGGGTGGGGTTAATAAATGATGATGGGGTGGTAGGTAGGGGTTTTCCTTTGGTTCATGATGAACCTAAGACAAACCAAGCCAAGCCGAACCAAACCAAACCAAACCAAGAATAACCAAGCAATGAAAAATGACTAAATAAACCAAGCAAGGAGTCATACAATACGAGTCAAAATACGTACACGTATACCAAAATACGTAATACGAACTATGGTCATCACAACTCTACCCACCTTAAAAGAATTCCGTCCTCGAAATTTAATTAAGAGGTTAGAGAGGCAATGACAAGCTATATTCAAGCAATCTACCATGCAATCATTTATTTCAAGCAAGGAATTTAGAGCGTAAGGCATAAGAAAGACATTATACCTTACAAGTCAAATAGGTCGGGATATCGCGATCGGATATCATCCTCACGCTCCCACGTTGACTCACCCAAGGAGTGATGACCCCAAGCAACACGGACTAACTTGATAGTCTTGTTCTTGAGTATCTTCTCTCTTTGGTCCAATATGGATACGGGCCTCTCCTCATACGAAAGGTTGATACCAACAACCAATTTCGAATGATCCAGGATGTGGCTCGGATCCGGGATATACCGTCGTAGTTGGGATACATGGAACACGTCATGCACCTCACTCAGAGACGACGAAAGAGAGAGACGATAGGACACATCTCCTACTCGCTCCAGGATATCGAACGGCTCTATATACCTAGGACTAAGCTTTCCCCGTACGCCGAAACGAATGACGCCACGGTTAGGCGAGATCCTAAGGAATACATGGTCGCCGACAGAAAATTCAAGGGGACGCCGATGAGAATCGGCCCAATGGTGCTGACGATTTTGTGCAACGCGAAGATGATCTCTGACTCTCCTTACCACCTCAACTGTCTAAGTGATTAACTCGGGACCAAGCATCTTCCTTTCTCCAACATCGTCCCATGCTAGTGGAGATCTGCACTTCCTACCATACAGTGCCTCGAACGGTGCCATCTGGATACTGGCTTGGAAACTGTTGTTGTACGAGAACTCTACCAGGTGCAGGTGATCTTCCCACGAACCACCGAAGTTGAGCGTACAAGCTCTCAACATATCTTCGAGAGTCTGGATCGTGCGTTCCGATTGGCCATCTGTCTGTGGGTGGTATGCTGAGCTGAACTGGAGGCGAGTCCCCAAACTCTCCTGCAGGCTACGCCAGAAGTGCGACGTAAATTTTGAATCTCTGTCTGAGGTGATACTGACTGGAACACCGTGCAGCCTAACAATCTGCCTGAGGTACATCTCTGCTAGCTGAGCCGTTGACTGGCCGACCCTGAACGGGAGAAAGTGAGCTACCTTCGTGAGCCGGTCTATAATAACCCAGATAGCATCTCTGCCAGCTGGAGATCTAGGCAATCCAGTCACGAAATCCATGGTTATATGCTTCCACTTCCATTCTGGAATTGGCAAGGGCTGAAGAAGTCCAGCTGGCCTCTGATGTTCAGCCTTGACTTGTTGGTAAACCAAACACCGAGAGACAAATCGAGCTATCTCCCTCTTCATGCCATTCCACCAAAAGTGCTGACGGATATCTCGATACATATTCGTGCCACCGGGATGAATGGAATACTGCAAACTGTGAGCTTCTGCCATGATCTCCTGTCTGATATCTCCACTGGGTACACAAAGACGCTTACCATGTCGAAGGCTACCGTCTTTATGGATACATAACTCTGGTCTTCGTCCTGCCTCACACTCTGCTCTGAGTCGCTGAAGCTTAGAATCTGCTGACTGCGTCATCCGGATCCTCTCGACTATAGTGGACTGAACTTGCATGCTGGCCATCAATGCCACACTAGAAGGGAGGACAACTTCTATACCAGCCCATTTTCTGAAGATCGGCTAACAGCTCTGGTTGCGCTGTTAGAAAATAAACTCCGGCTCTCCTGCTTAATACATCTGCAACGACGTTGGCCTTCCCAGGATGATACTGTAGGTTGACATCATAATCCACAAGCAGCTCTAGCCATCTCCTCTGATGCATGTTAAGATCCTTCTGAGTGAACACATACTTCAGGCTCTTATGATCGATGAAAATCTCCACCCTATCTCCATACAAGTAGTGTCTCCAAAGCTTGAGTACAAACACTACTGCTGCCAGTTCCAAGTCGTGGGTCGGGTAATTCCTCTTATGATCACGAAGTTATCGTGACGCATAAGCTATTACCTTCCTATGTTGCATCAAAACACATCCTAAACCTCGACCTGAAGCATCACAATATACTGAGAATCCTCTTGTTCCATCTGGAAGCGTAAGAATAGGAGCAGTCATCAAGCCTCGCTTCAACTTCTTAAAAGAATCCTGACATTCTGCGGTCCAAGTAAACTGCACATCCTTGCGGGTCAACTGCGTCAGTGGCGCTGAAATCCGAGCAAATTCCGAAACAAATCGCCGGTAGTAGCTGGCTAATCAAAGAAAACTGCGAACTTCTACAACTGTGCTAGGCACCGGCCATGTTTCGATAGCCACGATCTTCTGGGGATCCACTTCTACTCCTCCTCTGGTGATGATGTGGCCCAAGTACGAAATGCGATCGAGCCAGAACTCGTATTTACTAAACTTGGCATACAACTGGTGCTCTCTGAGAATCTGGAGGACAACTCGGAGATGCTGCTCATGTTCCGCCTCATTCTTGTTGTAGACCAGGATGTCGTCTATGAACACAATCACGAACTGATCCAAATAAGGCCTGAAGATGCGATTCATGAGATCCATGAATACTACCGGCGCATTGGTTGCTCCAAATGGTATTACAAAGAACTCCCAATGCCCATACCGTGATCTGAAAGCTGTCTTCGGGATGTCCTGCTCTCTGACTCTGATCTGGTGGTATCCTGATCGTAAATCTATTTTCGAGAATACTGCCGCCCCCCTTGAGTTGATCAAACAAGTCATTTATTCTCGGAAGAGGATATTTGTTTTTGATTGTCACTGAGTTCAAGGTACGATACTCAACACATAGTCTGGACGTACCATCCTTCTTTTTTACAAGAAGAATCGGGGCTCCCCAAGGCGATCCACTTGCACGAATGAACCTTTTGGTCCGGATTTCTTCAATCATCTTGTACAATATCTCCAATTCCGACGGTGCCATCTGGTAGACCCTCTCTGAAACAGGTGTGGTCCCAGGGATCAAGTCTATGGTGAACTCGATCTCTCGCTCTGGCGGCATTCCTGGAAGCTCTTCTGGAAAAATATCTAGAAATTCCTCGACGATCCGGGGTAACTGCACTGCTGCTACTGCCACTCGCAATACGGGACGAGAAGGTTCCACTTCGCCTCAGAAGAAGGAAAACTCCGGCTCGCTTGGGATGCTAAAAGCAACCCTGCCAATATGGCAATCTATCCTAGCATATTGGTCCCTCAACCAACCATCCCTAAGACCACATCATAATCGGCCATCGAAAATTCTATCAACCTAGCGGGAAACTCTCTACCTCTAACTACGACCTGACACGAGAAAAACACTCTATCTACTCCCACAAGACCATTACCAATAAGTATATTGAGCCTTACTGATAATGACTCGGGCTCCAGCCCTATCCGTGTCGCAAATCGTGCAGACATAAATGAATGCGAGGCACCAGAATCAAATAATACTGAAGCTGGAAAGGTGTTGACGAGAATAGTACCTGCCACCACCTTACCTGGTGCAATTCCTTCCTCTCCCATGGTCAAAGCCAGCACTTGACCAAGCCCTCTGGGTGCGGGTCCCCTCTGCTGAAAGTTCCTCTGCCTACTCTGGATCAGGGCTTGGGCTTGGGCATACTGCTGCGGTCTCTGCTGCTGGAATGCCTGGGCCTGCGTCGGCAATGGCCTCGAGAACGGGTACTGCAGCTGTTGCTGCTGCTGCTGCTGGACTGGGGCTGGTCCTCTAACTGAAGGACTAGAGAAGGCCGATGAACTCCCCCTGTTCGGGCAGTTCCTAACCCTGTGGTCCGGGGTACCACAAACCAAGCACAAATCCTGTGCTCTGCGACACTCTGATACCATATGTCCTGGCTTCCCGCAGTGTGAACATCGTACTGCGAAAGACTGCTTCTGCTTCTACTGCTGAGGGTGCGTCGGGGTAGAATATTGAATCGACGTCACTGAGGCTGCCCGCCTCAGAGCTCTAATGGTCAAAGCCCTGGCTGCCGGAGCTGGTGCTGATGACTGATTCATCTGGCCGTGAGATCGCTTTCGACCTCCGGTCCTGTCCACAATTCTTTGGAAGGTATACTCATGTCTTCGGGCTGCCCTCAGTACTGCATCAAGGTCTGATGCTCAAACTGTTCCACTGCCAACAAAATCTCTAGGTGGAGCCCCTGCTGGAACCGTTGGGCTCTATCGAACTCAGTTGCTACCAAGGTAGGAGCAAACCGACTAAGTCTCAAAAACTCAGCCGCATATCCATCGACCGTCCTGCCCATCTGCTTCAGATTGGTGACCTCGTCTGTAGATCATACCGAGCTACAATATCAAAATACTTGGTCTGGAATCTCTCCCTGAACACTGCCCAGGCAATAGGGGCCACTAATCCAACGGCCTGTGCCGCCATCAGCTGCGGGCAAGATCCAATAGCTGTAGTCGCACCACGGCCACCTTCTCGTTCTCTGGAGTCCTGGCTGCTTCTAGAATCACCTCTGTGTCCTGAAGCCATGCATTTGTAGCGATCGCATCTTCACTTTCGTCGAAGAAAGGAGGGTTCAAGCGCTTGAAGCTGTTGGCCGCGCTATTTTCCTGATGACCTCCTCTGGTCAAAAAGTCTGCCACCGCCTGGTGCAAGGCATCTTCTCGACGATCCTGCGACGTAAGCAACTCCCTGATAAGTCCAACCAAGGCTCCATCATCCTGCCTTGCGGGCTGGGCTGGCTGTACCGGGGGTTCTGGATCTCCGGGAGGCATGATCCGGGAAGCTGCTCCCGAGTGCTGGGCCTGATCTTCTAGTTGCTGCTGGTCCATGGGAGGTGCTTCGCCTTGCTGGTCGGCAGGACCAGGAACAATGCCGCTGAAGAAGACGACATAGGGAACAATAATGAAGGACAAAGACAGATCAACTATACAAGCATGTGATCAGGTCGAGAATCTCGGAGATTAGAAGATGCGAGTAGAGATCAAGGGCGAGTACTGATTGAGACATATATTCGATAAACCCTCACATATCTTGATTCACAAGACCTGCATGGGCCACCACTTAAACCATGTAACGCCCCAGAACCGGAATACTGGAGAGCGGGGGCGTACATAGCCAGCTACGTATATTGAAGTACAACCCACCTCGCTATACGGTCATGACTGTCTAGATATACGAGGGTTTAACTACAAGCCAACAGTCTCCTATGGTCATGAACAAGCCTAATATCTCAATCTCAAGCAAGCAATAATAGTTACAAGATGTCAGGGCACCAAATATATAATAGCAAGGCGTCCCATACATTACATATTGGATGATCATGAAGCTAGTCGTACAAAATGTCAAGACTAGCAAGAGTTTAGTCATACATGATCAACCCTAGGATCTATCAATCATGTAACAGCCCGTTGGCAGACAGTAAATAAAGATGCAATACGAGCTAACACGTGCTCGTCGGCTAAACGCCTCAAAAAAATAATTTTTACAATAAAGTGGGAGGACAAAAAGAAACTCACTCGTTGCCAGGGTTACGCCTGGTGGTCACCATCTGGAAAGAAGACAGGTGGATCCTCTGGTGCTGCTCCGATATCTGGCCACACAAAACCAGCTGGGTAAAACCCCAGAAAGAGCAAGTGCCACAAAGGAGGCTTCACTTAGGAACTAAAACCAGCATATAACAAAGAATATTAAAGATAATAAATAAAGAACTGATAATAATAGTAATAACAATAGTAAACTGAGTGCGAGGAAACCATTCAAGTAGCAAGGTCACAACCCTTAAACCAAACAAGGACCGGGGTTGTGACCCTTCGCCTGAATAGAAACCCGTCTCAAATACTATTGGTACAGTGAAGACAATAAATGAAGAGAGGATGCAGGACTGCTCCGGGAGCCAGGTTACAACCCTTAAACCAAACAAGGACCGGGGTTGTAACCCTTCGCCTGAACAGAACTGGACCTCCGATCTTTATTGCTAAGGCCAGTATAAATGATTATGGTATTAAAGTAAGGTAAAATATGGCGAACATGGCATGGGGTTGCAATAAGACAATAAACGAAGAGAGGACACAGAACTGCTCCGGAAGTCACGTTACAACCCTTAAACTAAATAAGGACCGGGGTTGTAACCCTTCACCTGAACAGAACTGGACCCCCGATCGTTATTGTTATGGCAAGCATCAATAATCATGTCCTGTCACAATCTTGCACAGGATCAGGATAAGACTAAGATGGAATAAACTTCATCCAATCAATCACGGCCAATCAAGAGTACGACTTGATACTTTTAACTAACTAGGGTTATCACATGCCTAGTTATTAGCAATATGCAATGAGATTATCCCAACAGCCACAAGCCCTGCAGACCATCCGGTTACCCGGGTCGAATGTCAGTTTATGAAGAATGCAACATGTGACTGTGTGCTGGAAATGTGCCCTACTCGTCGGTAGGCTACAAATCCATTTAATGCGCCCAGATAACGTGATTGCCTGTAGCTGGGAATCTCTTCATGTCTACTGAATTATTCTAGTTTATTAGCCTTAGTCAATTACTGTAGGTATCCCTGACTGTGATACTCAGGGATCCCTATCCTAGACATGATGCAAAACACTACTGGTTATTTTGTATAAACACAATCACCCACGGTGTCCAGGCCATTCAATTCTGTTATGACATGCTAGTCGTCGTAATAGCATTCGAGTTATATATCATGTCAATTCACTGTCAAGAGTGCACCACGACGGATCACCATTATGTCATGGAACATATTTAGAATTAACATTTAATCATGGTATAAGCGTATATGCAATAACCAAATATAAATAAGGTGCAAGAGTTGTGGAGGAATCATGCGGCTCAGGGAAGACGGGGCTTAACTTCCACATACGAACTCAAAATGAGGTGTTCCAGAGATATTCGGAAAGATAAGACAAAGATCTAAAACTTTCATGTTTTAAGTTTTTTCGAACTTCTGGCTAGAAAATAGCTAAACTTGGCAAAACAGTCATTCTGTGCACTTTTTACGCCAAAAATTCAATTCTGCGTAAAATACGCAAAAGAGGAGGTTTACAGCGTAAAATTTTACATTCTGGGTACCATCCAGCGTAAAATACGCAATTTTAGGGTTCCCTGCATAAAATCTTACATTTTGGATACAATCCAGCGTAAAATACGCAATTCCAGGGTTCCTAGCGTAAAATTTTACATTCTGGATACAATCCAGCGTAAAATACGCATTCTCAGGGTCCTTAGCGTAAAATTTTACATTCTGGATGAAATTTAGCGTAAAATACACAATTTTAGGGTTCCTAGCGTAAAATTTTACATTCTGGATACAATCCAGCGGAAAATACGCATTCCCAGGGCCCCTAGCGTAAAATTTTACATTCTGGATGATTTCCAGCATAAAATATACATTCCCTGGGTTCCTAGCGTAAAATCTCATTTTTACGCAAGCTTTCCTGCGTAAAATTTGATTTTAAGCTAGCTTCTCTGCGTAAAATCTCATTTTACGCCAGCCCACGTTCTTCAGCCGACATGAAATTTCAGAAAACTTGTTTTGGCCATAAAAACTTCGTTTTAACTCGAAATGAGGTGAATCAAAAATCAAATTCACACGAAATTTCGTGCTTTCGCTCGTGGAACTATTATTTTTCGAAAATAACAAGTTTTAGTAGATCAAAACCAAGAAAAACTCCATGAACTTGTGAAAACCCAAGGTTAAAATGTAGATCTAGAAGAATCTATCCATTAAAATCAAAAACTCCAAGTTCTAAAGAGGCTTATAATCACATAAATAAGAGAATGGAACAATAAAACTTGAAATCCACCATGAAGCAAGTTTCATTTGCCTAAACCTCTTGGTAGGTGGAGAGCAACGGTGGGGAAGAAGAAGAGTGAATGATGAGAGAGAAAGAGGGTGGGGTTAATAAATGATGATGGGGTAGTAGGTAGGGTTTTCCTTTGGTTCATGATGAACCTAAGGCAAACCAAGCCAAGCCGAACCAAACCAAACCAAGAATAATCAAGCAATAAAAAATGACGAAATAAACCAAGCAAGGAGTCATGCAATACGAGTCAAAATACGTACACGTATACCAAATACGTAATACGAACTATGGTCATCACAAGAAAAATCTCCAATCCAAGCTTTTCCATGTCCTCCAGCAAATGACGCTCCTTGGTCAAGAATATTGCCATCGGGTATCGACTAAGTGCATCTGCAACAACATTAGCCTTATCCGGATGATACTGCAGGTTGATATCGAAATCCTTCATCAGCTCTAGCCATAGTCTCTGTCTCATATTCAGCTCCTTCTGAGTGAAAACATATTTTAGACTTTTTTGGTCTGTAAATATTTCCACTCTCTCTCCATAAAGGTAGTGCTTCCATAGCTTCAATGCAAATATCATCGCTGCAAGCTCCAAATCATGTGTGGGATAGTTCTTCTCATGAGTCCGTAATTGCCTAGATGCGTAAGCAATTACTTTTCCGTGTTGTTGAGGAACACAGCCCAATCCCTTACCGGAAGCATCACTATAAATTAAGAAACCGTCGGTACCTACGGGTAGCGCAAGTATCGGCGCCGTCGTAAGCCTCTTCTTCAGTTCCTCAAAAGCTGACTGGCAAGCTTCAGACCAAATGAATTCTTCGTTCTTCCTGGTGAGCTTCATCATTGGTTCAGCAATCTTGGAGAAATCCTTCATGAACTTCCGGTAGTAGCAAGCCAAACCTAAAAAGCTTCTGATTTCTGCAACCGAACTTGGTGCAGTCCATTTCTCAATTGTTGCTATCTTCTTTGGATCCACCGAAATTCCTTTTCCTGTGACAACATGGCCCTAAAATTCCACTTTGTCTAAACAGAATTTGC
>JANAVB010009002.1:45000-52500 GCA_029216955.1 Iris pallida | reverse complement strand
TAAGGCTTTGATCTTGATGAACTGTTTAATTTTTCTTTGTTTTATTTCATTTCACAAATTAGAATTGCCTGCTTAAAATTCTATTTACTGTAAGCAACTGGTTTATAAACTTCTGATTCTGTTCTTCATATATACAAACCCCGATATAGGATTGATTCGAAATTTTTCCTCAACCATAGAAATGCATATGAAATAGATACTAGAATGTTTGTATTACTTTCATCTTTGGTTACTCCCTTCAGATTAATCTTTTACTTTAAATATAGTGACTGATAGGACAAATACCTATGCTCTATTTTAGTCAACTTGTTTGGACCTCTAGAAGCTCATAGATTTTTAGAGGAATATTAGTTAACCCATAAAAGTTTAGGCAGCAGCGCACTGGCAAGGCACAACCCATAGGAATGAAACCATTTTGAGGATCATAGGTCACACAACATTGCTAAAAACTATGTTGTAGTTGACCAAGACTTTAGGGATAGTAAGATTGTCGGAAGACTGTATAAGCGAGAACACCAGGTAAGGATTTGATTTTTCTCAAAACTCAAACTACTTGTATCTCTTTTCAAAAATCTCGCCCACTTGTATTTTGACTATCTTGACCAATGCTGCTATCACAGCTTAGTTTTTGCAAGCTTGCTCTTTTATCGAGCTTGATTCAAGACATATGTTTATTGGGGACGCCCGCTAACATATTGTCTAATCAGAATCATTGTATTACGGTCTGATCAACCAAGATGCAATTGATTCGCTCTTCATCTAATTACCCTACGTAGATTGAGATGTAGATATCTCTAGGATCTCATCCGCGATTGCTTTGACAATTCCTTTTGAACTATACCTTCGCCTTTGAATCACGAAGTTGTATCCAGTGACATCTCTCTGGAACTCTTTATTGTTTTGTCTTTCACCGATTAGAAAGACGAAAGCTCGTAAGTGATGGGTGGAAACGTAGTATCCCTATGACTCTAATAGTTGTATATGTTAGTGTAGCTACCATCGGCCAGCCAAGTGACAAGAACCTTGCCACCATACCCTAACCACTAAGGTGGGTAGAAGTCCCCAATGATTTGTAGTTACGAAATGGCTAAGAGGAGGATATAAATATTTCTGAGAAATTAAAATTCGAGAATATTGTGGTAATAGTGGATTTATTTTATTATGTTTAAAATTTTGGCATGTTTACGATTAGAATTTCGAGGACGAAATTATTTTTAAGGTGGGTAGATTTGTAACTCCTCTCCCCGAATTATCAAATTTTTTTCATATATTTTAATTATTTGTATAAAGGTGTTTTTTTTGAATCTTTCTAAAAGAAAATTTTTGTTGTTATCGACTTCAAAAACTCGATTGAAAATCATAATTCAGAAGCACTAATTTCTCTTAGTAACTTTCTTTATGTTCTATTTGAATAAATATATAATATGCTGGACTTCCAAATATTCTAATTCCAAAGTTATATTCTTAAGATCTATAAATATATTATAAACGAAATGATTTCTAATTTATTTTCGATTATGATTTCCATAGTTTATTCTTCAAATTATAAATGTTTTGATCATTATTTTAGACTTCCAAAGCATAATTAAAATTTATGACTAAGATTATTTTTACACTTCAAAGAAATATTTGTTTCTTATGTACCCAATGATAATTATTGAGCTTTCTTATATTTACTTTGGTGTTGGATATCATATTTCATTAAAAGGCTTATTAGAAACATGTTTAATTCGATTAGTTTTACTGAATGAAAATATACTTCCATACATTATTTTGTAGTAAATCAATTACTCGTTTGATTTGAAAATATATTATTTAAACTATGATAGCAATAAATATTTTTAGATATTTTATATTGAGAACTTAATCTATCTAGAATTAATTACTTGATAATATGGAAGATGTAGTTTAAAGTATTTTGATATATATAGTAGATTATGATAAGATTAAGTTGATTTAAGCATTTATTAGAAGTAACAGATTTCGAATCTAATGATAATATCAATTTATATTTCAATATTTTCATGATAAATGAGTATTTAATTTCGTATTTAATTTATATAATTTGATAGCAATTTATATTAGTATTCCTATCTACTAACGCATTAGGATTAAACTAAATTGTTTTAAATATTATTTGAAGGGGGAGGTTTTATCTAGTAAAAATTTATGCCTTATCAAGTTCCTACTCCTACTTAAAGAGACTAGTTTCCCTTCTTTTTAATAAAATAGCAATTTCTAAAACAATGTCAAAACACCCTTCCCCGGCCACCCCCTTCCCTGTCGAACTCGAAACCCCAAATTTCCGCCACCAGCGGAAACCATCGCCAACCAATCACCACACATCAGCCTTCACCTCCACCACCTTTCCTATACCATGTCCGCACCTCCCCTGTACCACCGCCATGCCGCCACCGAATCACAGAACCCACGCCCTATTCCAGGCCGAACTCCTTCGGCCTCCGCCATTCAGATCTTCACCATTACCTATAACAACACCACCCTCTCCGCCTTTCCGGCTTTAGCCCGCCCATCACAGCCAATACCAAATAGCCACAACCATCATCATCAACCATGACCCCATCACGACATCACCATCATTGTGTCATACGTGTCCGGACCCGTGGTGTCCGTGTCGGCATCATGGCTCTCATTCCAACTTTTACAACAGTACAAGTTCTCGTGTCCGAAGTTGGACTCAGAAACTCCCAGGAATCCGAGGACGATACAAGTACACAGTAAAGGAAAATTATAACCTTCCCGTGGCTGTGCCGACGGTCGCCGCTGCTTGGCACCTGGACGACCACCCAGCCCCGTCGCGGCAATCTCCACCCCCCTGTCCTAGATCCTCTCCGCCGACCGGACGCAGCCCGTCTACGTCGCCGAGTTCCCCCAGCCCGTCCGCGACGTGCAGTCCGTGCTCCCCAGGGTGCCCTCGGAGATCGCGCGCTCGCCGGCGGTATGGACAAGGAAGCATCCCTCGCCTGGACCATCTGCGGGGACCGGATCTTCCTCTGGTCCCACCTTTTCCTCGTCCGCCTCCGGGGTGAGACGCCCCGTCCGCGAAACCTCTGACCGCGCCGGCAATCCGCCGCGTGGCCGAGCGGGGAACGCCGGAACCCTAGCCCTACTCCACCTCCGTCCCTGGGCCACCTCCGGGAAGTCGAGCCGCCGTCAGCGGTGGCCGAGTCTCGGCAAGTCCGCGCCACCTTTCCTGTGCGCCGGTCAGTGGCGAGCCGGCGTCACCGAGGTACGGCCGCTGAGGACGCCTTGTCCAGGCCACGCGCATGTTCTCCGAGCACCTCGTGCGCCTCCGGTGCCTCCGCCGCCCATCAAGTCCAGCGTCTCGGCAGCCTCCACCTCCCGCCGTGCGCGCGATCCAGCGCCGCCGAACGACGAGCGCTGCGGGCGAACGAAGTCCGCCCGTCTCCAGATCCGTGCCTCCGGCCGAGCCCTCTCCGCGAGCTCCGAGCGGCGAGCAGCGCCAGCGTGACCGGCCGTCACCTCGGCGAGCGAGCCGCACGCGCCCACTCCAGTAAGTCTTCTCTTCCTCTCTCTCTCTCTATTCCTTCAAAATATCTATTGCTTCTTTCCTCTTTACTAGAAACAAAGGGAGTGTAGGAATGTTATAATATACTAGGCACGATTACATTTGTTAGTAATCAATTGCAAACCCACCATGATGTAGCATGGGTGCATTGTTTAGTATTGTTATAATATACTAAGCACAGAGTTACATACGTATATACTGTACATCAGTTATTAGTATTGTTATGGTTACCATTGATTTATTATTGTAATATATGAACTAAAAATAGTTTCAAGTATATCAGAAATGGTTTGGGATTTATAATGGATTATATTATATTTACTTTGGGGTTACTACTACAAAACGGTAAAAGTAGTCCTTTGGTTAAAAGAGATATTTTTAGGCTTCTAAATAAAATATATTGGGTTCAAATCCAATAGTGTTCATATAATAAGCTGCAGTAAACCAAACACCTAGTATTTTGGGATTTTGTCCTTATAAATCTTTTTCCTAGAATATTTTATAGGTTGCTTATTGTCTAGAGTATTTTAACTAATATAATATTATCTACAAATATCGTAATAATAGTTTCTAAATAAATATATGAATATTTTTCTTTCTCAATGTCCCTCTTAGATTAATACTAATCGTGACTAATTATTCTTATTATGTTCTTGCGATTTTGGGCTCCCTATCAACCCTAGGCTAACAGGCCATTTTGGACTCAACTGGCGATTTTACGTACGACCCGCCGGAATCCAACTCTGGACATACGGTTGGGTTCGTATCGAAAAACTGGATCCGTAGACATGTAGTTTGGCGACTTTAGAGACCATTGACCTTGGCACGCTTTTCGGTGCAAAACGGGTCCAACGGCGGACATCGTTTTTGCCCGAAATTACCGTTTTGCCCATGTGTCCAGAATTGGACTTAAGGACAGGCAATCCTAGCTAATTTGACTATTCTGAGAACGTTGGTACTATTTATTTCAGCATCCGGAGACTTCTATATGTGTTTGCTTGGTTGTGGCTCATCGTGTGGTACAGTATTGGTTTCTCCAGCTAAGGACCTCAGGCAAGTGCACTTTCTGATTGCTTTTCGATTCATAGTAGTCTTTTCATTTCATGTCTATACATACATCTTGCTGCTTGTTGACACGCTCGTCACACGGAGTTGTCGGGAGGGGAAATATCTTAGTATACATGTGGACTACCCAGAAATATCCCCCGTGTCTTTCGTGAATGATAGCAGCTGCACACGACACGTGCAGGGTGCCGGATTTACCCCCTAGCCGTTCACATGTTGAAAGGATATTTCACACCACATAGATAGATAGATGTCTTTTATTAGTTTTTTTCTTGTTTATTTCTCTATCGTGCTATGACATCACTTTATCTTACAGTTTTCATTCCTCATATGCTATTTTCATGTCTTGATAATTCTATTGTGTTTTGCACTGCCGTCGGTTTGTGTACTTGTTCCATTCCTGACTGGAAACCAACATTTTTCAGGTTTAGCCGCGATCACTCTTTACATTGGGAAGGCTTGGGTATGCTGAGGTCAACCTAGAAATAGAAGATAGCATTGTATCAATTTCATTAAATGTAAAGTCTTGTATTTTCTTTAAATATAATTCTCGTAAATGTTGTAATAAATTAGTATTGTGAATGAGCAACAATTGTTTATCCTTGAGCATTTATATTCTTGCGGGCTTGACAGCGTTCTACCGCCGACTCTGCGGCGTAGGCTGGCTTGGACACGTCTCGTATCCGAAAATCGGGTGCGGGTCGTGACACGTAATTCTAGGTGAAATGATTTTAGATGTGATTACAAGTTTGGGATATTATAGAGAATAGAGACTGCTCTGTATGCCCTCTAAGATCCAAAACCAATACTAGTATAATTTCTTTAAATCGAGTAGCATGCCTCCCAATCTAGCGTTATGTGGTCCTTGTGACCCATTGACGAGGTAATTGACCGACACTAATAGGTTTAATTAGAAAATAGACTTTAGAGGTCCATAACCCCTTAGTCGACCAAAGCCTTATGGATATGAAGAAAATAGGTTGACTGTATAAGCAATAACACCGGGTAAGGTTTTGATTTTCCAAAACTCAAACTACTTATTCCTTCCTTCAAAAATCTCGCATATCTATATTTTGACTCTCTTGACCAATGTTGCTAGTACGGCCTAGTTTTACAAGCCTACTCTTTTATCGAGATTGATTCAAGACATATGTCTATTGGGGACGCCCGCTAACATATTGTCTAATCAGAATCATTGTATGTGGTCTGATCAACCATGATGCAATTGGTTCGCTCTTCATCTAATTTTCTTACGTAGATTGGGATGTAGATGTCTCTAGGATCTCATCCGTGACTGCTTTGACAATCCTCTTGAATTATACATTCGCCTTGAATCATGTAAATGTGTTCAGTGACATCTCTCTTGAACCCTTTATTATTTTCGTCTTCACTGGTTGGAAAGACAAAAACTCGTAATTGATAGATAGATACATAATATCCCCACGGCTATGATAGTTGTATACGCAAGTGTAGCTGTCATCGGCCAGCCCTGTGACAGGAACCTTGCCACCATATCCTAGCCTTTAAGGTGGGTAGACTGTAAGCCTTCTAAAATTTTAGAATATACCAGGACTACCGAGTGATTAGAATAAATTCCATTAGGATGATTATTAGTGCCCTTGGACTCCCACTTTTCATTTAGATCCTTTTGTGTTCCCGACCGTGTCATTAATATTCGGAACACGAGACCAGCTATTATCTTCCAACAAATTTCATATGCAAGACCTAGACGAGTCTACCTTCATCTAGGTATATCATGTCCCACTCAAACCAGTCCCCTTGTACTCTATTTTTGGGGTACGACTTTCAGGTTAAAAGGACTAGTTATAACCTTTACCATAGTATCGGTATACTTTCCAACCTCCACTAGAGTCTCAACTTCGACTCAATCCCTTCGACCCAATATATGGTTGTGATCTACTCGAAGCTCACTGTGCACATATCATTAGTGTGCCACTTAATAGAGGCCTCTTGTGCTACTTAAACAAAAAAGTCACGGAAGGTGCGCTTTGAGCTTTAGGGACCTAGCTAACCAACCCGACTAACAACCAGCTCAATCCCTTGGGTAGTAACCTATTCTAGGATACCCCAATCTAGTAGGAATAGTTTTATCATAGGGATCTTGTCTAGTCCATATAGATTGAAATCCAATGTTCATCCAACCAACGACTGATGACCGAATAGAGAACTCATTAAGACCACAATCTTGATTCCTCAAATTTTGTTCCGTTATGGAACTTTGTTTGAATTGGAATTTCGAGAACGAGACTTCTGTATTGCATGGATGGCAGGCCACTCTAGGTAACGAAGGGCTCTTCGACGTAGCAAGTGACTGGACTAGAGTAGCTAATCTAGCAAATAAGGCAAGTGGTTCATAAACTTCCTTCTATCTGTAACATTGGAAAACTCTCCACTGCTCTTGAAACTTTACAGTGCTCCCAATTATACTGCCTTATCTCCCCGTCCTCCCTATTTCGGAGCAACAAATAGTCATGGTTATTAGAGTTTATCAATATTTCTTAGCTACTTGTGTATATTTGTTGCATTTAAATTTTAAATTGCTTGATAGATAGAAGAGGTCGTAGATGCCTGATGCTATAGATATGTCGGTAGTTATATTTTTGCAATTAGTTGGAGAGTTACAAAATTATGACGTCAGGTGTTTCAAGGGAGTAGTGTGACCTAAGGTGGGTAGAAGACCTCGGAGTTTCATAGTTACAAATGGCTAGAAAGAGGATACAATCATTTTCGAGAAATTAAATTTGAGAAGATCGTGTAATAGTGGATTTATTCTTTCATTTTTTTTCTTTTGAATTTTAGGCATGCCTATGAGATGAAATTTCGAGGACGAAATTATTTTAAGGTGGGTAGATTTGTAGCTCCCC
>JANAVB010009002.1:0-42500 GCA_029216955.1 Iris pallida | reverse complement strand
CAGTAAATACTGTCCCGATGCTCGGTTTGGAGGGCCGATCTTGGTCAATCCAGCAAGAAAACTAGGAAACTAATTGAAGACACTCATAGACAACCTATTAGGCTTCAAACCCCTTTTTATAGTTTCTGTTTTTGTCCACTGTACACCGAGAAAACAGATTTAGAAAATTAAGAAAAACTTGTTTTAAAAACTTAGAAAACCCATCCACACGACGTGTGACACGCTAATCTGGACGACGTGGTCGTGCATCGAAGCTGCGTAACAGCTTCGTGGTCGTGTGGGCTTTGACGGAAATCAAATTGGTCGCGTGTGCGCGACGAATTTGACGCGTATCCGTCGGAATCGCCCCGTATCCGTCCAATGCAAATTCAGTCATAACTTTGTGCACGCTCGTCAGATCGAGACAAAACTTATACCAACAGGACCGTATCATTTTTTTGGTCCTGCATGCCAAGTTTGGTCCAATTCTGAGACAGTTGAAATCGACGTCATTTTGCGGGCCCCACGGTTCCACTCAATGGACGATTTTGTGCACGGCCTGCCGGAATCCAACTTTGGACATACGGTTGGGTTTATATCGGAAAACTGGATTCGTAGATATATAGTTTAACGACTTTAGAGACCGTTGACTCTGGCACGCTTTTCGGTGTAAAGCAGGTCCAACGGCGGACATCATTTTTGCCCGAAATTACCGTTTTGCCCTTGTGTCCAGAATTGAACTTAAGGACAGGCAATCCTAGCTAATTTAACTATTCTGAGAAGTTGGTACTATTTATTTCAGCATCCGGAGACTTCTATATGTGTTGACTGATTGTGGCTCGTGAGTGGTATATTATTATTGGTTTCTCCAGCTAAGGACCTCAGGCAAGTGCACTTTCTGATTGCTTTCCAATTCATAGTAGTCTTATCATTTAATGTCTATATATATAGCTTGCTGCTTGTTGACACGCTCGTCACACGGAGTAGTCGGGAGAGGAAATATCTTAGTAAACATGTGGACTACCCAGAACTATCCCATTATCTCTCGTGAATGCTAGCCGCTGCGCACGACACGTGCAGTGTGCCTGATTTACCCCCTAGCCGTCCACATATCAAAACGGATATTTCACACCACCTAGATAGATGTCTTTTATTAGTTTTTTCTTGTTTATTTTTCTATCGTGCTATGACATCAGTTATCTTACAGTTTTCATATTCCATATGCTATTTTCATGTCATGTCATTCTATTGTGTTTGCACTGCCGTCGGTTTGTATATTTGTTCCAATCCTGACTGGATAACCAATATTTTTCAGGTTTAGCTGCGATCACTCTTAGCACTTGGGGAGGCTTGGGTATGCTGAGATCGACCTAGAAATAGAAAACAATTGTTTCAATTTTGTTAATTGTAAAATCTTGTACTTTTCTTTATTTATAAATGTTGTAAATTTATAATAAACCTAGAAATATGAATGAGCAGCAATGTGATATTTGAGCATTTATATTTTTGCAGGCTTGACAGCGTTTCTACCGCCGACTCTGCGGCGTAGGCTGGCTTGTACACGTCTTGTATCCGAAAAGCGGATGCGGGTCGTGACAGATACCAGGTGCTTGCCACATCTTGCAGCTGGAGTCCCACCGCTTTGGTCTTGAGGTCCTCTGGGAGTCGAGCGATGCTCAAAAGATGCTCCATGCTGTCTAGCCATTCATCGGCGTAATGATATCCTCGGTCCCTTTGAAAGGTCGAGGGCCATGCTTCTTGAAGCTCTCTATATCTCCGACCTTCATGTAATAATATGCCTCTAATCAAAAGAATGGCCTTAGTGAAATAAAACTTAACTCCTGAATTTATGTTTACCTTGGCAGGACGTGGCTCCATTGAAGTGGTTCCTCCTCTCTCGAGGGCAGCCATAGCCACATTGTGGGCATTCTCCATGCCTTCTCTCATGATCGCGGTCTGCTCGCGATGGGCTTCAGCTTGGGCTGTAGTCTGTTCACGATGAGCTTCTGCTTGGGCTCTCTGTACTTCAAGCACTCCTCGTAGCATGCCCACTAGATCAGTGGGATCCACGGGCACTAGTGGGACAGCTGGTGCGGGCTACCGCAGGGGTCTGCGGCTCAGCACGGGGAAGTGCAGGTTTCGCCGTTTGCGCTATAGCAGCGTAAATGGGACGGGGTGCTGGTACAGCATGGGGACGGTCAGTCAGCTGCAAAGAAGGTGGGTCCCGGCGTGCTTGAGGAGGTGGGGTGTGATCGGTAGATGACACCTCATCATCAGCAGGGCCAGAGCGGGTAGTCTTTCCTTTGGCCATAATCTGGAAGGTTTAGGGTACAAACATAAGCAAGGTATCCTACCAGTCTATAATCAAACAAAAAATATTTATTTATAAATAATTTGGACCTATGTTGTGACAAATCAATGTTCTAGTGTTCTAATTATTTCTAGGTATGTTTTCCTAAGTTGTTGTAAAGGACCTGCATGGGCCACCACTAAAAACATGTCACAACCCGATCCCAAATAATTGGGTCAAACCAGATCATGCCCATCCTGCACCGTTGTTGAGACGGCGACAGTAAGCTGTTCCAATAGCAGGTAACCACAACAACATCTATATTTGTCACAACTCAATATTCGGGAATTCAAAACTTTATTAAACATTGAAATAAATACAACAGGAATTAAAAGAACTGAATTATACTGAATTCAAATAACAGAATTTTCAAAAACAATAAAACTGAAAACAGAAAAATCTAGCTAAGTATTTGGCTAATCGGCCTCAGTTCCTGCATCCTCCAATGGGGACTCTGGCAACACCACGGGGTACAGAACCGGATCGTAATAGCTGTTGTATAACAGCTCAGCATCCTCATAATCCTCTAAAAAATATCTTCAGTCAGGAGGAAGCAAAGTACAATTCATGCTAATTCGACAATTAAAATAATAATAGAATCATGCACTTTTAAACAATTTGAACTAAACGGTTTTCTAGCAGTTAAAACATTATGATTTGAATAGACAATGAATATGACCGGCTTGGGTTGTACAGTTGTATCATATTGATACGATATGGCTTATCCCCGTGTGTATGAGGGGTAAGCTAATACAGTTCTAAGTTATTACTTTGGATGTGGTCATAAACATTACACTATTCCCCCAGTACCCAACAGTCAATCAGTCAGTGCTCTCAGAGAGAGTTTCATGTTGCATCGTAGTTTAAACTTGCAGTAAAGCGATTATTAAATAACTATAACTAACACAAAATGTACTTGCCTCAAATTGGACTGGACTTGAAGGGTTGAAGACTTCGAGATAGAAATTAGACTCGTCCTCGAAATCCTACATCCGAGAAGTTTGACTCAGATTCCAGAGTTACCATGCTAACTATGCTAGTTGCAATCTCTAAGTTTGTCCTAGTCAAATTTTAATCTTTATTACAAAATCGCAAACAAAACTCGATTATCGGGTGCGTTGTAATTAATAACGAGGGAAAGATTAATTTAACTTTGTATTTTGGAAAAAACTCGTAGTTACCAATTTAATTGGTTAAAACTTTGTATTTTTCGTAATTATACATATATAAAACTAAATTTCTTGTTTAATGAGAAAACATGCTTCTTGTTTAAATATTACAAACTTGTAAATTTTAATGTGAAAGAAATCTCATTAATTTTTCTATATCAAAATAATATTTATTTATTTTAGTCTTACGCGCCTACGCTAAAAATCCGCAAAACCAGAAAATGAAAGAAAAACATATGCTACAATAATTACAGGCCACAGAGAAAGAAAATAGAAAAGCTGGGCTTATGCCCTTACAAATTATTTTACATAAATTGAAATAAGAAGAAATATTTGTTAGTTCTAAAATTATCCTACAATTTAATTATAATTAAAACTAATAATTAAAATAAATTAATAGTGAGTCTCAGATATTGGTCCAGTCGTCATATAGGCTAATGCCTCAACGTCCGGACGAAACCGGTTTCGTTTGCACTTAGCCAGGGCCCATTGACCAATACGGTCGTCGCCCAAAAATCCAAAATAATATCATTTTCCGAAAAACTATTTTAAAACCATTTTAAAATTATATAATTAAATTTTATATAAAAATTCGGCACCACTTCCTCTATTTTTGGTCAACCCAAAAACTGGAAAATGTGCCATAAACACCATTTATAAAAAGTCCCAAACCAGGGAACACCCAAAATTCAACTTCCAAACCATTTTACACCACAATTAAATTCACAGAAAAATTCTCGAATCTCAATCGGAAACCCGCAATATAGTTTCGGAAATTCCCGAAATGAATTCGGAAATCACAACGCCTAACATCCAGAAAATATATTTCGAAAAAGTCTGAAATAAACGACGAATATCACAGAACATTTCCGAAAAAATCCGAAGTTACGACGTCGCTCTAAAACCGAATTCCCGGGAGTGAATCGGGGACCAATCTCATCATAGACAAACGAAATGGGACGGGACAGAGGAGTTATACCTTGGGTTGCTCGGCTAGAGCTCTCAGATGCAAATTAAAGAAATAATAGAGATCCGAGCATCAACGTAAACCTGGGACAGCGTCCGAAACTAGAACTTAGCTTCTGGCCGGAAACAGGAAGCCACGGAATAGCGGATCGGGGCCCGAGGGGTCGGGTCCAGCGAGGTAGGGGTGCTCGTCCGGCGGGGATATGCCTGAGGGGAGATCGGATTGCTCGGACAGCGGGTCAGGGCCATGCGGGGCGGAGGCGCACTGGAAGGACGGCCGAGCGGGGGTTACGCCAGCTTGCTGGTGGCTGGCCGAGGAGCAAAACGGGGAGCCGGGGGCAGATTCTGGCCGCGGGAGTCGTCGGGGAGGCGTACGGGTTGGCTTGGAGTCGGCCGGAGGGAGCCGCGGGGAGGCCGCGCGGGGTCGGGCTCGGCGGCGGTGGAGCGCCGGGGCGAGCTCGGGTCGGCTGCGGGGGCACGGGCGCCGGAGTCCTAGGGCACGAGCAGAGCTCTTGGGAAAGGGGGTTTGAGAGAGTGAAAAATGAGATGAGAGGGATAGGAATGAAAGTGAGAGGGAAAGAGTGCTGGGAGTGGTTTATAGGAGGAGTGGGAGTAGTGCTGAGGAAAAATAGGGAGAGGGAAAGGATATGAGTGGGAGTAGGAGAGGGAAATGAGGGGAAGAGGGGGAGAGGGGGAGATGCTGGTCCAACGGGTGGACCAGCTCATGGGGAGTGTTTTGTTTTTTTATAAAAGTAAATCAGGATTTTAAATAAAGAGAATTGGTTCAGGTCGGGTCTGGATTTCGGGAAACTGGTCTCGGTCTCGCAACCAAAAATCTAATTTATTAATTTGAAATCAATTTTAAACCCACAATATAATAATAATAATAGCAATAATATTATAATAATAATAATTAACATTACAAATCCTAAACTGGATTTCACATTTATTCTCGATAATTCATTCTATTTAATTAATTTTTGATCATTAAATGCTCTTTACCGTGACTTGGAATTCTAGAGCATCAGGGATGCCAGTCTCTGAAAACTTCCTTCTTGAAGTTTGTAGTAGACAAGATTATCTTCACATTGATATTTTGTGTCCCACTCGAACTTGTTCTCTTGTACTCTTTTTGCTTCGCACAAGTTCGGGTCAATTTAGACCATTTAATTATAAATTGAATTCCCACTCTTTTCTTTGATCATCGTTTGCACGTTACCGTGACTTTTAATTTAGGAGCACCAGACCAGTCGTTTTCTCAGAACCAACTTCTCATGAATGATCTACTCGAGACACTCTTCACCCATGACCTTCGTGTCCCACTCAGACACACCATCTTGTGCTTCATTTGCTTCGCACAATTTTTGGGTCAATTTAGGCCAATTAATTATCCACCGTAATTTGTGACCTGATTTTTAATTTAATTTTGGGACCCGACATCAACCCAACCTGTCAACCCAAAGTATGGACCTGGCCCACATGAAGCCCACTACCCACAGGATATGTGTGTTACATTTATTTGAGTCCCCGTATGTTACTTATTTTCATGATCATAAATACCTATTTAATTCAAATATTTCACCATGTCCGATTTTGATCCGACCCGGCTCGACCGAACCCGAACCCGAGCTCCTTGTTGTCCTCTCGTGACTACCAAAACACCCCACATAAATTTCCACTTTTTTCTATTTTTAAATATCTTTCTACAAATATCTATATTTCTCTCTCTTATATATATATATATATATATATATATATATATATATATATATATATATAACTCCCTCTTTCTCTTTCTTCCTAAAATAACTCCAACACACACCACCCCTCCCCTATGTACAGCCGAACACCCCCTTTCTCCTTCTCCTCTCTCTCTAATAATATCTATCTCTCTCTCTATAAATATCTCTCTCACTCTCTTTATACTTTATATACACAACCACACAAATACTAATATCTCACCATCTCTCTCTTCACTCCTACACATAAACACACACACACCCTTCCCATCACAGCCGACCTCTACCCCCTCCTTTCATTCTTTTTCTTCTTCTTATCATCCTTTTATTCTCCCTCCTTCTTCTTTATTTTCATCACCTCCATCACCATTCATCACCTCCACAATCACCATTCATCACCACCACCATTACCATTCATCACCACACCACCACCTCCACCACACCAACGCCGCCGTTGCCTTGTCCCGGCGACCGCTGCCGTGCCGCGCCACCGCCGCCCTGGCCGTGCACGTGCAGCAACAGGTAGCAGTAGCCCACAGTAGCGGCAGCAGCAGCATGCAGTAGTGGCAAGCAGCAGGTTGTAGTTCGCCGCGGGTGGTCGCGCACCACCGCGCGCCACCGCATGGCCGGCCACCCATGGACAGGCGAACCCAGCGAGTACTCCCCTATGTCTTCCTCGACCTCCCCGACGAGCCACGTAGACGATTCGTGCGTTTTACACGAAATACCGTCGACGCGCGCGCGAACGAGATCCAGAAAGTTCGCTTCGTCGCAGCAACTTCGCACACATTTTTCGAAAAATCTGACCGTTGGATCGGCAATTTCTTTGATCCGTCACAATTTCGGTATATCCATCTTCACTCCTCTCAATTTTTGTCCGTTAATTTTATCGTTTGATACATCAAAACCGGCCACCAATTTGACCGTTTAAATTGTATTAATTTTGGACAGTTTTGCGGAGCCAACTTCGTCGGTTCGTATCTCCTCCATTGCAGCTCCGTCTGGCGTGCTACTGGTTACTATGCAAATCTGGTATAACCCTCTCCCTACTCCTCCAGTTTTGTTTAATTGTGAGCATGTTTGATTGGTTGAATTCGACGCCAAAGTTGGCCGTCCGAATTCGTAATTTCTAAGTTGTTAAATTCCATTTTTGAACCCGGGACTCCGGATTCAATTTTGACACCACCAGTAGACTCGTGGCGTTGTTCTGGCACGTTTTCATATAAATTTGCTAGATTTGGAGGATATGGGCCCTAGCACGTATTTCGGTACAAAGTGGGCCCCACAGTCCGGGTCAACGGGACTTTTTGACGCCGGCCCATCAGAATCCAATTTCGGATATACCGTTGAGTTCGTATCGTCATTCTGGACTCGTTGACATATAATTTGCTAGGCTTTAGTGGACATTGGTTTCGGCACGCATTTCGATGCAAGTCGAATACCAATATCCGGGCCAACGGGTCATTTTGAGATCGGCTTATCAGAATCCAATTTCGGATATACCGTTGAGTTCTTATTGTCACTCTGGACTCGTTGACATATAATTTGCTGAGTTTTGAGGACATTGGCTCCGACACGCTTTTCTGTGCAAATCAGATTCTAATATCCGGGTCAACGGACCAATCTGAGATCGGGTCATCGGAATCCAATTTCGGATATACCGTTGAGTTCGTATCGTCATTCTAGATTCGTGGACATATAGTTTGTTACATTTAGTGGACTAGTATTCTTGCACATTTTTTTGTACAAAGTGGGTCCGACATGGACACCATTTTGACCCAAAATTACCTTTTTGCCCCTGTATTCAAATTGGACTTATGGATAGGCTATTCTAGCTGATTTGACCATTCTGGACACGTTGGTGATATTTGTTTTATCGTCCGACAATGTTTGTAGATATTTCTCTGTATATTACCTTTTATTATAATTAATTCTTATTTAGTTTGTATTTCGAAATTAGTACAACGAAACTGAGATCAGTCGATTCTAGTGATTTCACATCACTAGAATTGGCAAGATGATCATGTAGATCACTGTGATGAGATTATTAACCTTACTGTTGATTATCTAATCTCGATTTACGTGTCGATCACTGTGACGAGGTACAACTTGATATTTTAATTCTTATATTAGAGTTGACCCTGTTTGACCAAGATATATGGTATCTTGGTTGGTAATATTTAAGAATAGTATGCTTAGGCTAGTTTTGACCTCGGTTGACCAAGTTTGACTGCTTTGACCAAAATTCAACTATCAGTCAACACTTGGCCTAGAAATATCTAGAACTTGACCAGAGTTGACCAGTTGACCAAAAGTCAACTGTTAGTCAACATTAGCCTAGTTTGACCTAGAGTTGACTCAACTGTAAGTCAACTATTGACCCAGTTTGACCTAGTTTGACTTGGTTTGACTTTCTGTGACCTAGTTTCACCTAGTGTGACTCAGTGTGACCTAGTTTGACTTAGTGGACTGAGTCTGACCTAGATTACGTAGCTTATACTATAGAATCAAGTCTAACACTATTGAACCCTAATTAGTTTATATATATATATCATCTTTAGGTCTGTGGCATCACTCTGAGCATCGACCCCATTTGACAGCTCAGGACCGCAGGCGAGTACATTCACTGATAGTTTTCATTGTCTTGATATCTGCTATATCTGATTCAGTTGTAGTGTCTTACTCGATTTCCAGTCACGATAGTTCACGGACTAGCATACGTTGGATCATGACATGAGATGTTGTTCCTGGATTTTCTTGGTATATATATATATATATATATATATATATATATATATATTTCCTGTCTTGTTCCCTGTACTTGTATAGACACCGATTCCTGAGAAGGAGTAGCTATCCTCTTAGGGAATCCCGTGTCACGACGTGTCATGTCCAGTTCCATTGTACTATTCGGAGATGGGGAATTATTAGGGGTTATGTGATCAGAGCCACCCTGTCACTATTCTTGTGCTCGTGCCACTCTCCCCTCACGTAGGGTGTAGCGAGATCCCATTTACCTTATGCTCGTTATCCAGGTTGGCCGGCATGACTTTTCGTTGAGGTCACCGCGGATTGCCGGGCCAAGTGGATAGCCTGTCCTGTCACTTATCCCAAGCCGATCACATAACGCTCTAATAATTCAAGGCACATTTTATATTTACTTTATCTTATCATATATCATGCCCTGTTCTACATTCAGTACTTTCTCACCATGCTATGATATTCAGTTACTCACATGTTCTACATGCCTTTATGTTATACCTTGATTGGAGACTAAGTTCTGCTCGGGAGAAGAGTTACAACCCAGGTCCTTGTTTGGTATAAGGGTTGTAACTCAGCTTCCGAAGGGTTCCAAAGTCTTCATATATCTTTGTCTTGTAGTTCATTATACTGTCTCTTATAGAATTTGTCAATTCATATGGAACTGTTGTTAGCGTTTGTACTTGCTCATTTTTCTGACATAATATCGTTGATAATATTTTAGGAGTTGTTATACCATTAGTGGACTTCATGATGTTGCTAGCTGAGGTGGATCTCACTATTCTTCTATGTGAGTTGCCTGGTAGTTATCCTTAGTTTGTCTTGTTTTTCCTTCTTTATTTTTTTGTCTTATGATTCCTTCTAGTCGTTTCTAGTTGTTCTTGTGCTTTAGTTATCTTTCTTGTCTTATCATCCTTAGCTGTTGTGATGTGACTAGAGTATATTTAAAGTTGTAGACCTTTTAGATGTAGTGTATATTTATTGGGTACTAGACAACGTTCTACCGCCGATACTGCGACGTAGGCTGGGCGTAGCCTACGTATTCGTATCCGTATATCCGGATGCGGGTCGTGACACAGCGCGGCCAACAACTTCAAGCGCTTGAACCCTCCCTTCTTTGATGGTAGCGAAGATGCTATCGCCGCAGATGCTTGGCTTCAGGACATAGAGGTGATTCTAGAAGCAACCAGGACCCCAGAGGACGAGAAGGTGGCCGAAGTGCGTCTGCAGTTATTAGATCTTGCCCATAGCTAGTGGGCGGCGCAGGCCGTGGGACTAGCAGCACCCATTGCTTGGGCAATATTTAGGAAGAGATTCCAGACCAAGTACTTCGATGCTGTAGCTCGGTACGATCAACAGACGAGGTTCACCAATCTGAAGCAGATGGGCAGGATGGTCGACGGATATACGGCCCAGTTTTCCAGACTCAGACGGTTTGCTCCCACCTTGGTGGCAACCGAGTATGACAGAGCCCAGCGGTTCTAGCAGGGGCTCCATCTCAAAATTTTGCTGGCAGTGGAGCAGTTTGAGCATCAGACTTTTGATGCAGTCTTGAGAGCAGCTAGGAGGCATGAGTATACCTCCAAGAGGATCGTGGATAGGGCCGGAGGTCGGAAGAGATCTCACGGCCAGATGAATCAGACTTCAGTACCAGCCCCGGCAGTCAGGGCTTTGACCATTGGAGCTCCGAGGCGGGCGGCCTCAGTGACGTCGGTTCAGCATTCAGTCCCGACGTACCCTCAACAGCAGAAGCAGAAGCCCTCTTTCGCAGTGGGATGTTCGCATTGCGGGAAGCCAGGACATGTGGTAGCAGAATATCGCAGGGCGCAGGGATTGTGCCTGGCTTGTGGAGCAGCAGATCATAAGGTTGGATCCTGCCCGAATAGGGGTAGTTCATTATTGTCATCCCCAGTTTTCGAATTAGGAGTATTTTCGTCATTTCTCAAGTTTTATGATTTTTAGGAATTTTATTTGATTTTATAAGATTTTTAGGAATTTGTTTGAGTTGGTTTGAATTTTACCCAATTCGGACTTAAGTTGGAGACCCGGGTAGCCTGGACATTAGTGGGACCCACATACTAGCTGGGCTTGGCCCACATACTATCATAATTATGCTAGAAACCATAAACCCTATTTCCATGGCTTAATTAGTCATTTTAGAGGCTTAATTAGTTTTAGAATTTAAACCAAAACAAACCGAACCAAACCCGAACCAAACCAACCTAAGTCTAATGGGTTTGGAGGGTTATTGGATCTTACCCAAACCCAATAACCCCCTCCCCCCCCACATGGCCGGCCACAAGGTGGACATCCCCCCCTTTCTTCTTCACAAGTAAACTCTCTTTCTCTCTCTCTCTCTAATTTCTTTCTTCTCCCCAAAGCTTTCTTTCCTCCAAGAACCTATTATAGGAATGTAATTTATTCCCTATTTATTACTCTTCTCCATTTATTGCTTTCACTATAATTATAGAGGGGGAGATTCTCTACACTTTGCCCACAAATTTTGTAGGATTCCCTAGAAATCTAGGTTAAAGATTATTTGGGGGTTTTCTAATTAGAATGGTATGTATGTATATATATATATATATATATATATATATATATATAATATATATATATATATATATATATATGCATGTATTATATATATATTTGAATTTGTGTGTGTGTGTAGAGGAATGAGAGTGGTGGTGGTGTTGTCATGAGGGTGGTGGAGTTGTCATGAGAGTGGTGGTGGTTGTGTGTGAGAGTGAGTGTGTGTTTGTGTGGTAGGGAGAGTGTGTGTGTGTATTTATATATATATATCTATATGTGTGGGTGTATGTAAATATATATGTAGAGTATATTGTATGTAAATATATATGTAGAGTATATATATATTATATATATATATATATATATATATATATATATATATATATATATATAGAGAGAGAGAGAGAGAGAGAGAGAAGAGTAGAGGAAGAATTAGAAGTTGAAGAAAAAGAAGAATGGATGCAACAGCAGCAGGTAGCACTGCAGTAGCAGTAGCTACTGCTGTAGCAGTAGCTACTGCTGTAGCAGTGGCAAGCAAGGGCCACAGCAGCAGCAGCTTCAATAGCAGCAGCTGCAGTGGCAGCTATTCCCCCTAGCCCCATTTAACCCATTAAACCCCCCCAATGGATATATATATGTATATATATAGAGAGATACATAGAGAAGAACAAGAAGAAGTTTAAGAAAATTAGAAGAAGAAAGGTTGAGAGGAAATAGAAGAATTAGAAGAAGTTAGAAGAGAAGTAGAAGGAAAGAATAGAAGAAGTTAGGAAAAGAATGAGAAGAAGATTAGAAGAGAATAGGAAAGGAGAATAGGAATTAGTAAGGAGGAGAAGAAGAGAGAATTAGAAGAAGTTAGAAGAATTAGAATGGAAAGAGTTAGAAGAATTAGAATAAAAAGAGTTAGAAGAATTAGAATGGGAGGAATTAGAAGAATAGTTTTAGAGGAAATCGAGTTAGAAGGTGAATTTGAGCCCCGAGCGTCGGAATGAGATGAAACTTGGCGTAGACCTAGATTATATGAATTAGATTTTACGGGTAGGCTCCCGAGTGGACATCGGGGTTGTATGGCGCCGGTATCACGCTGTACCAATTGCGTATCTTGAAATATTCAAGATATCGGCAGTGGACCGTATCATGGACTAGACGTCCACTTTACCTAGGTATCTTGGTAGGTAACGTATGTATAGGTTAGTATCCTACTATCCTAGGGAGCACGGGTCAAAATACCAAGCGTAGGTAGGCTAACTTGGTAATTGCCGAAGTTAGAATTTTACCCTTTTAAGGGTAAAATAGGATATTGGCCTACGGCCAAGATTTGAGTTTCCAAGTCCAAGATGGACTTGGATGTGGGTTGTAAGGGTTGGTAATGATTAGAAATAGCCAACTAGACATAGTCTTGACCCCGGTTGACCCCGATTGACTTTTTAGACCAAAAGTCAACTATGGGTCAACACTTTACCCAATTTAGTCCCAAATTCAATTAAACTTGGACAGTTGACCAAAAGTCAACTATTAGTCACCAGTGACCTAGGGTTGACCTAGAGTTGACCAGAGTTGACCCGTTGACCAAAAGTCAAATGTAAGTCAACTTTCGACCTAGTTTGATTCAGATTGCTTTCCAATGTTCTCCCATGACCAAGATTGACCCAACTAGACATGTCTTGACCTAGAGTGACTTAATAGGATTTAATTTGATTTAACTTTACTTCCTAAACATAGTATTGATACGTCTTGTTCTCTATAGGTCCTCGAGACACAGCAGTGGATCCGGTCGACATATTTTATCATCTTACAGGCGAGTACATTCTCTGATAACTTATTTCCAATTTATGATAACTGTTATGATTCATGTACTTAGTGTTGATATGCTTATTCCTGACACATGGTTCTCACAGATTGGTATTCTTGGATCCCGACGAGAGATGTTTCTCCTTCTTATGTTGGGATGTATTGTGCAAGCTCCCTTGTAGCTCTTGCTTAATATGTGATCATTGATTCTAGAGAAGGCTAGCGACCTTCTTATTAGAATCCTGTGCAGTGACGTGTCCTGTTTGGATCCATTCTACCAGTTGGGGTAGGGGGAGTAGTAGCGTATGCCTGTGATCATATCCCCTTATATTCTTGAACAGTGTGAGTCATATACCGCACTTATGACTTGCCAGGCCAGTTCTCGACAGGTACCCAAGCCGGTCACAAGCTGAAACTACTACTCACATACATTGGACATATGGCTTACCTTAATTTGTGTATATACCATGATTCAGTTGTACTTTCTTATTCTAGCTCTAGCTCTACAGCTTACCATGCTATGATACATACATGTACACTCCATGATTCATTGTATATGCTCTATTTACAGTCTTATAGCTTTTATTCTATCTTGAGATCTGTTATAAGATATATGTACTCGTTCCATCCTGACTGGATTGTTGACAAAATATTATAGCTGTCGATGAGGGAGATTGCAGTACCTACTACGGTCCGGATGACGTAGTGGGCCTAGACTTGGTCCCGCAGGGCTTAGCTCCGCCTGACGAGACTTTACCTATTGCTTAGTTAGAGTAGGTCTTTGTACTGGACTTTGTCTCCAGTTACTTTTGAGACTGTATTACATTTGGACTGTATTAGAGACTGGACTTGTATATTATTTGTGTTTGGACTTGACAGGTTATATTTTATCGTCTTGTTGTCTTTATCTTTCAGCCTTTACTTTATCATCTTAGATTTGTGATTGAGCACTCATATATATATTCATTGCTTGTCCTCCGTTCGGAGTTGACCATATTCTCGACAGGTTTTGATATATATAAACTGTTGTTAGACTAGAAAATCTACAGTATTCCACGCCGTTTTTCTGGTGAGGGCTGGGCGTTGTCGCGTCATGTGCCCTTATAGCGGGTGCGGGTCGTGACACGTTTTAGTGGTGGCCTATGCAGGTCCTGAAGTCGCAATTAGTGCGATGTCGTAGCGACACTCGTCTTAGAGTGTTGACTACGAGCCTGTGTTACACATAGGAGGTAGTAGGCTAAGAGTACTCAATCACAGTAGGATCTTTCCTTGTTTATCTTGCTTACCGTCTTTGATATTGATTTACTGTTTCTAGCTGTCCTCATTTGGTATAATCCTTCATGTGCCATATTGATATTTTCTTTTCAATCTGTCTTCGGGATGGTTATGACTCATTCTCCTGGCGAGGATCACGGGGAGACGGAGAGGTCTGCTACCTCTGGTGGATAGGCTCCGGTTACTTCTCCAGCAGATGGGACTTCTGTAGGGGCCCTCGGGGGTACTCCTCCAGCGCTCTCGATGACTGTCCCTGTGATCATTGCGGGTGCTCTTCCCGCAGTGCCAGGGGCCACGACGGGAGCTGTCGGAGGCGTTCTTCCTCCTCCTCCTCAGCAGGGGACTCCTCCGGTGATGATAGGAGCTATTCCTCAGTCGCCCTCTCTGTCCACAGACATGGGGCAGATGCTCGCGTTCTGTCAGCAGGTGTTAGAGTCCCAGCGGGACCAGTACGAGGCTCAGATGAGGCAGACCGAGGCCATGCTCCAGGGCATGGAGGATGCACACAGGTTGGCTCTGGCGGCTGTGGAGCGTGGGGCTCCACAGAGGGAGGTTCAGCAGCAGCAGAAGGTCGGGGATATCCAGGCTTGTAAGCCCCTGTCCCGAAATTTTCAACTTATCATTATTCTTTTTGCTAAATTTATATATATATATATATATATATATATATATATATATATATAAAATATATATATATAAAATATATATATATATATATATATATATATATATATATATATATATATATATATATATATATATATTCATTGCCAATATAATAAAGTAGTGTAAATACTGTATTTAGTCTAGTAAATAAAAAAGATTGGAAAGATTTGCAATTACTATTTTTGAGGGTTGATATGCAAACTCTAGTTTTTACTATTTAATCTTCCAATACAGTTAGAGTGGATCTTACCCCACCAATAATCCAAACTCTAAGGGTTTAAACTGTAATGTTTAGTTTAAAGCATAAGCCGCAGGCTATTCGAATTCAAATTGAATTCGAAGATCAGGATATGAACATATCTGGGATATCGATTCTAAATTGGAGTTTGATTCCATCAAGAACCCAGGTATATATACGTATACTTGGAGCAACCGATCAGCTCCCTCTCAAACCCTTAGGAAAACCCTGCCGCAGTCTTCCCCACATTGTTTGAGGTGCTAATCAAAGTATTGGAGCACAACCAAACTTCGACAGGTAACCCTCTCTTCGACACATGAGATTTAATCTATTTTAGTTTTATAAAACTCTTAGTAATCACAATAATGGGATGAATGGAGTGGTGTTCGTAGTAATGCCAGAAAAGAGACTTATGGGGGGGTGCTCATGTTCCAAGCACAGGGGTGTATGTGCATCAAACCCTGTGTAAGGGTGTTAACTATCAGGAAGTATCAACTCTTCACAGTAAACCCATGCCCTGTCTTGAATGGATTGAGTAGTATGTGGTTAGCATTGAGGGGTGTTAACTTGTGAATTGGGATTGATTTGGTAGATCAATAGAGCTAAGGGAAACTTGAGATATAGTGTATGATTACTGTTTTTATTCATGACCTGTGTAGTCATCTAAATTGGGTGTTACCTTATGATATTGGTTTGCTTGATCAATGAGGATGGGGGTCTCTGGTTTGATGATATGATGTTGTGCAAAACCAGGGTCATATTATTCTGTTTCCCCCACCTTGTTATGAGTCCAGTGATAGTTATTTGGTTCAGCAACTCACATATTGAGTTAATTTCTTATATGTCTGTCCTTGGATCCCCCCATCAATACCCTATGATCAGCTACCTAAAGAATAGTCCCTTTTATTCATTGTCGAGATAACTCAAGTCCTGTCATGCATATTTATGTATAAATCCCCATTAATACACTTGATAGTTTAGTCCCATTCAATCTCTTTCACAAAGTCCAGTTATTTTAATCCTAAGATCAAGTATTAGTTAGATGTCCAATTCCTTGTTCATATAGAGATCAATCCCTTTCCATATGTGCAGTCCATATTTCTTCTTTAATTAAGCTATGAACATTCAGTCCTCTTAGGGATCATTACCCTGTCCTGTGACTAAACATGATTAGTTCATGCATATCCCAGTTGCATATCAAGGTACCTTGTACTAATGGGAACCTCTGTACTGGACAGGGAATTACCAGGCCATATTTAGAGTAATATTCAATACAAGTTTAGGCATCCATCACCTGAATATGGTAGATGGTCTTGTGAACTCAGAAATTTGAGTTTAACTACAGGTCAACATTCATATGCAGGACTCTAGCCCATAATTGTGTCCAGTCATAATGAAGCATCTGAGTTGTGTACTGTATTAGGATTTAAATATTAAGATTAGAATCTAATACCATTGACATGATTACCTGGCAGACTCAGTGAGTAACAGGAATCAACTCTCTATCCTATTCCTTTCAGTCCAATTAAGCATAACTAAGGTGAGTTTAGCCCAAGTTACACCTAGTAGTAGGACTGTGCAACCTTCTCCATTTACTGCCAACCTCAAATGACATGTCTTCATTTTAAGAAGCCCAGCCTCACACTGATTTTAATATCAAAGAAACTATGTAGAACCATAATCTACAAGTATTATTACATGTTTGTTGTATGGTGGGCCTCTCATTTCCATTGTAGAGTATGGTGTGGAGTTTCATGTTCCAGATATGGCATTGCCTAGTATAAAAGTATGTTTTCCTGTAGAGTGTATTCTTACAGATGGGCAGTAGAGCCTGTAGGAGAATTGTTCGTATCAGAGGGGCATGCCAACATACGAGAGTACTGCAAGTCACAGTACATTACAACAGGACATGGGGGGTACAGTTAGTGGTAATAGCCATGATAACTACATGGATGTTGATTTAATATACAATCAGAGTTTCCTGCATGTAAGCAGTTAGAAACTGTAGAGAAATTCTCATCATTCAATAAATATTGAACCAGTGAGAGATTTGGATGTGTAAACTGGGAACTGGAACACAGTTATACATGTGGAATTGAGAGAAGAGGGGCTCGGGTTAGTTCACTTAAACCCAGTTTCAGTCCCACTTAGGAATCAGTCAATAAGATACTTTGTGGTAACCTGCCTTTGACCATATTGCAGATGTGTGTGAACTTGCATAATCAGTTTGATACCAACACCTGATGTAGTCTCAACAACTCTAATGTTTTTTCCCCTGTTCTCTATTCATAGTCAGTAGGTATATATACATGCTCTAGAGTCAATAATGATAAATTAGATTCAGTCTTGGAGATAGGCAGTTCAGTTTGCTAATGAGCAGACCCTGTGGGTGCTTCACCTGTCCAGTTGCATTGGTACCCAATACACCATGTACCAGGGCTACACGCAAATGCACCTAACCATCCACAAAATAACAGTTAGGATTTGAGTTGTGTCATGAGACCAACGTGTAGAGCTGATGAGTTTTACCCATGACATGTAGGATTCTGCATTTGCCAGGATTCATAGGTTGAAAGTCTCTATTACCCTGCTGCAAACATTGGCCCCATAAATTGTGGTCGACTAGATGAATCCTTCTCTTCCATTAATCTCTGTAAGGCCATTTCCTTACTTAACCACCATTCCTTTGTATTACCTTGATCAGAGTTCTCTCTACTCTACCATCACCATAATATCATAACTGGGAAGGGCTTTGGGACCACTACAAACCTGGGAGTAGATGCAAGGGTTCCAGGAAGAGAGCAGTAGCACCCTACAAGAGAGAAAAGTAGAACCAAGCAAGTTGGGCACTGGAGTGCAAACTCCAGAAACAGGGAGAGAGGCTGACCATAGAACTCTTTGTGAATCCTCAGAATACAATAAATTATGGGGCTATTCTAGTACATACAATGATTCATGTGCAGGGCATATATGTGTGAGTTTATGGGTAAACAGGAGGGGACCTACAAATGAGGAGTAAACAGAGCCAGAGGAAAACATAGAAGTCTAGTAAGACCATGACTAGCTAAACATACAAATGCTCCATGAGGAGTCAAACTAGATAATTAACAATTGAATATAGACAAGTATTATCTTTGATTCTATGTTGACAGTAGGTGTATGTTACAAACATGTTACTTGGATTCCAACTCTTCACTCGACCCTTACTCGCAGCTCGGGACGTCAGGCAAGTGCATGTATCGATTGTTACCGTTTCCGATGGTTTCTCTACTTGTTATTTCATATGTCTTGTTGCTCGTTGACACGATCATCACACGTAAATTAGTATCATGGTTTTATTATACATTTTGTTTACCTCCTATGTCACCCCATTTATGATTGATTCCATGAGTACTAGCTGGGCCGGAAAATATCCTAGTAGGCGTGTGAACAACCCATTCTATCCTATGAGTCTATTCTTGAATAATAGCAGCTGCACACGACACGTGTAGGGTGCCGGATTTACCCCTTAGCCGTTCACACACCGAAACTGATATTTCAATACACATAGACTAGTTGATATTCTTATTACTCCATTATACTTTCACCATTTGCTATGCTACTATGATTTACACATTGCCTTATAGTAGCTATAATTCCATTGATAGAGTCTCATGTCTTTCCTTTTGTATTATGATACTAGTTACCTTCTAGTTTCATTCTCATATGTTATTTACATGTTCATGATTCTGTTGAGACTCGGCTAGTGGTCATATATGTACTTGTTCCAATCCTGACTGGATTAACCAACATTTTAGGTGATGAGTTAAAGGAGTTCTGCACTACCTTTTATGAGCAGACGGAGGATCCTGATTTGAGCATACAAGAGGACTTGGATGCGGGGCTACCCTCCGCAGGAGATTATTAGCTAGATAGTATTTTATTGAGCATGAGTCGCTCGCAGAAACTCTTTTATTGTAGTTATTTTATTATGGATTATGAGAGTTGAGTAGTGGATTCTCTTTCATACATTTTATGGAGATCATTTATTCTATCATTTTTGGTCTCTATACTAGATGATCTTATTCAGTTATCAGTTGTTTCCTTGCACCATAAATATTGTGTTTACAACTACATGTTGAGAATGTTATACAAACTTGTTTTGTGGAATTCTTTAAACTCCTGGTTGTATTTGATAAATGTGGAGATGACTAGACAACGTTCTACCGCCGATACTGCGGTGTAGGCTGGACGTACCCACGTCTTGTGCCCAAATACTGGGTGCGGGTTGTGACAAGGCTTTCAAGAAGCTTGGTCCGAGAGATTTCAAGGGGAAGGAGGGCATTCTATATGCTGATGACTGGCTCGAGGATATCGAGCGTCAGATGAGGCCTCCCGCCTGGCAGACGACCTGAAGGTCGAGGCGGTTGGTTTGCAGTTGTTAGATATTGCTCGGACATGGTTCCGGAACGAGCCGGCTCTTGCAGGAGAGGGCCACACTTGGGCTGAGTTTCGAGCCCTGTTCAGAGAGAAGTTCTTTTCTCCTACGGACAAGATCGGCCTAGTGCGGCAGTTTCAGAACCTGCAGCAGGGCGGTATGACCGTGGAGGAGTATGCGACGGAGTTCGGCCGGCTGAGCCGATACGCCGAGTACATGGTGAGCAACCCGGTGATCCGAGCAGAGCGCTTCCGGAAGGGATTGACATGGGATATCAAGATCCTGATCCTTCCTTCTATGCGACATATGCAGAGGTTTACACGGAGGCTCGAAAGGTGGAGAGGGAGTGGGGCTTGAAGCCGAAGAGGGATCGCTAGCTGTTTTCGGGGGCCAGTAGCAGCGCGGGTGTCACCCCCACTTTTTGAATAGGACTAATATAGTCATTTATATTATTTTATTATTTTAATATTTAAGTTATAATGTTAGTGTTTTTTGTTATTAGTTAAATAAATATTTGTTGATACAGATAATATATGTACAATAAGTTTTTATTATAATACTTTAATATATTAAATAATATAGATACGAAATAATTATTTTTAATTTTAGAAATAATTTTATAATTTGTTTGGTATTTATTTTATTTTGTGATATATATATATATATATTATATATAATATATATATATATTATTATATATATATATATATATATATATATATATATTATATTATATATTATCTATATATATATTATCTATACTGTTATTTATAAAGGAGTTAGTAAATAGTATTTTGTTAAATAATGAATAAATAGTATGTGGTTGATTTTATATAAATAAATAATTATGTATGTATGTATGTATGTAGTATGTATATAATATATATTTATATATAAAGGTTGTTTGGTTAAAGAAAGAAAGAAAAAGAAAGAAAGAAAGAAAAAGAAGAAGAAACAACCTAAGCTCACGCACCATATAAAGCAGCAGCAGCAGTAGCTGCTAATAATCCGGCCCCTTTCCATATAAACCCAAGCGCAAACCCCCCTTTGTTTGATTGAAACCACGAATATATATAATAAATATATATATAGATAGAGAGAGAGAGAAGAGAGAGAGAGAGAGAGAGAGAAAGAGAGAGAGATTTTTTAGAAAAACTCAAACCCTAGCCGTCGCCCCCAACCCAGCGTACACCCCGACGTCGCCGTCTACCAACCCGGGGTCGTCCATCGCCGGAAAACGTACAACGAGCATCCCACCCGCGAGCGGAAACTGTCGTCGAAGGGCCAACTCCGAAAGTAGATTTCTCCTTCCTCACTCCATCGTTTTGCGAACCACTTGGTCAGGTATGATCCCAACATATACCCCTTTAATTTCCCTCAAATAGTTCGTGCCGATTCGCACCATGTGCGACGAAAAACGAGTTCCAAAATCGAGAAAAAACTCGATTTTCTGGGTTTAGAAACTGTCCCGAAATCCCAACTTTGTGGCCGATTTGCGACCAGCGTGTTGTGATTTTTCAAAATCGGTCTGAAGAGACTTGGAGACAACCTATAGGTCTTTAAAAAAAAATTTGTAGAACTAAATTTCATGTACTGTACAGAAAGTTATTGATTTGTAAAGTTGGAGAAAAAACTGATTTTCAAAAGTGGATTTTTAGAAAAATTGTCCCGATACGCCGTCTGTCCCGTCAATCCGGATGACGTGATCACGGACCGAAAGCATCGAAAGGTGTGTATCAACTTCATTGTCGTGGGCTTTGATGGAATTCAAATTGGTCGCGTGTGCGCGACGAATTTGATGTGCATCCGTCAAAAATTCACCGTATTGGCCATTTGCATATTTGTCAATTACTTTGTGCACACTCATCAAATCGTAACGAAACGTGCGCCATTGGACTCGAAATATTTTTGTCCTGTATGCCAAGTTTGATCCGATTTTGAGACCGTTGACCGGGATGCCATTTTGGCGGGCCCACAATCTCACTCAACGGGTGATTTTGTGCACAGCCCACCGGAATCTAAAATTGGACATACCGTTGGGTTCGTCTCGTCAAACTGGACCTGTAGACATATAGTTTGATGACTTTAGAGACCGTAGATTCTGGCACATTTTTCGGTACAAAGTAGGTCCAACGACGGACACCATTTTGACCCGAAATTACCGTTTTACTCCTGTGTCCAGAATTGGACTTATGGGTAGGCGTTTCTAGCTAATTTGACCATTCTGAGAACGTTGATAATGTCTGTTTCAGCATTAGGAGACAGTTGTGCCAGTTGACTGTAGGTGGCTCTTTGAGTGGGTGGTAGTTTCGATTTTCTCAGCTCAGGACGACAGGCGAGTACATTCTCTGATAGTTTTCATTGTCTTGATATCTACTATATCTGATTCAGTTGTAGTGTTATACTTGATTCTCGACACGAGGATACACGAACTAGTATACGTGAATCTCGTCATGAGATGTCATTCCTGGTTTACCTGATATATGAGTACATTGTTTGATATTGTTTCCTGTACTTGTATAGACACCGATTTGGGAGTGGGCTGGCCCTCTGCTTTTTCGAATCCCGTATCATAACTTGTCGTGTCTGGATTCATTATACTACTCGGGGATGGAGGGAGTTATTAGGGGTTATGTGATCATTACCCTTACTTGTTTATTACTTGCGCATAGTTCCACCCTCACCACACGTAGGGTGTAGCCTGACCTTGTACTACTTGTGCATAGCTTTCCATTTTGGTTGGCCTGATTCCTACATTATTATACTACTTGTGCATAGCCGGTCAAATGGAACAACCTGATCTTGACCCAAGCCGATCACATAACGCTATAATATCTCATGGCACTTTATTTTTATATTTACATCATACCTCAGATTACTTTCTATTGTTTATATTCCAGTTTTATCTTATATATCTCACACATGACATGATATACAGTTTTCTTGTACCGTTTTACTTTCAGTCTTGATATTCCATCTTGTATTTCATTATGATTGTCACTTATAGTATTTGTCAATTCACATGGAACTGCTATTGGCGTTATACTTGCTCATATCCTGACAAGATAACCCCCGTTGTTTTTCAGAGGATTTAGATGCAGATTGCCCGACCTACTACGGGTTTGGCATAGATGGAGCCTACGACCAGGACATGCATGTGGACCCGGTGCTCGTAGAGGACGCACTGCCAGTAGTGGCCTAGTTCATCTAGATTTTGTCTTGATTACATTCTAGTTTGATACTTTGAGACTTGAAGTATTTATTTTAGGATATTATTTTATATTTTGGTCTCTGAACTTGTGTTTGTGGCTCGGCACTATTTCAGACTATTTATCTCATCTTTATCTTTATCATCTTGTTTATCTTCCTTAGAATTATGTGATTGAGTTGTGGTTATATTCCTCCGTGCGGAGATGATAGGTTATATCATTGTGTTTTAGAGTCTATATATTCTAGATGACCTTTACAGCGTTCTACCGCCGATACTGCGGCGTAGGCTGGACGTACCCACGTGCTCGTGCCCCTAAACAGGGTGCGGTCGTGACACGTTTTTATGGTGGCCCATGCAGGTCAGAGTCGTAACCAGTACGATTTTGTAATGGTGCTCGACTTAGAGTGCTAATTACGAGCCTGCTGTTAGGATATAGATTCTAGGTTATTATAGGAGTTACTCAATCACATATTAGGAAAATTCTAATCTTTTGATTTCCATGACAAACTCTTCTTGCATTTCGAAATAAATTGTCCTTCCTTGATGATATCCTATCATGTGCCATATTGATCTCTTTGTTTAGGAATTTTGAGAGATTCATGTGACGACCCTTGGGAATCTTGTTTTAAATGTCAACTTGAAATCATTTCCTCTTATTTTTCTTCATCCTTGCTCCATGTTATTGAATCTGATTTTATTGGATCATCACTGATTTTGAATTTTTCATATCGAGATGAATTTATGGCCTGAATTATGGTACCTTTCTGATAACATATGTTGACGGGAATAACAGGGAAGGTAAACGTCTATTTGGTTATCCCCAACTTTGTGGCCGATTTGCGACCAGCGTGTTGTAATTTTTCAAAATCGGTCTGAAGAGACTTGGAGACAACCTATAGGGCTTTAAAATATTTTTTGTAGAACTGAATTTCATGTACTGTACAGAAAGTTATTGATTTATGAAGTTGGAGAAAAAACTGATTTTCAAAAGTGAATTTTTAGAAAAATTGTCCTGATACGCCGTCCATCCCGTCAATCCGGACGACGTGGTCACGAACCGAAAGCATCGAAAGGTGCATATCAACTTCGTGGTCATGTGGGCTTTGACGGAATTCAAATTGGTCGCGTGTGCGCGACGAATTTGATGCATATCCGTCAAAAATTAACCATATCGGCCTTTTGCATATTTGTCAATTACTTTGTGCACACTCATCAAATCGTGACGAAACTTGCGCCATTGGACTCAAAATATTTTTCTGGTCCTTTATGCCAAGTTTGGTCCGATTCTGAGACCGTTGATCGGGACGCTATTTTGGTGGGCCCACAATCCCACTCAACGGGTGATTTTGTGCACAGCCCACCGGAATCCAAAATTGGACATGCCGTTGGGTTCATCTCGTCAAACTGAACCTGTAGACATATAGTTTGATGACTTTAGATATCGTAGATTCTGGCACATTTTTCGGTGCAAAGGGGGTCCACGGCGAACACCATTTTGACCCAAAATTACCGTTTTGCTCCTGTGTCCAGAATTGGACTTATGGGTAGGCATTTCTAGCTAATTTAACCATTCTGAGAACGTTGGTAATGTCTGTTTCAGCATTAGAAGACAGTTGTGCGAGTTGACTGTTCGTGGCTCTTTGAGTGGGTGGTAGTTTCGATTTTCTCAGCTCAGGACGACATACGAGTACATTCTCTGATAGTTTTCATTGTCTTGATATCTACTATATCCAATTCAGTTGTAGTGTTATACTTGATTCTCGACACGAGGATACACGGACTAGTATACGTGAATCTCGTCATGAGATGTCATTCCTGGTTTACCTGGTATATGAGTACATTGTTCGATATTGTTTCCTGTACTTGTATAGACACCGATTTAGGAGTGGGATGGCCCCCTGCTTTTTCGAATACCTTGTCATGACTTGTCATGTCTGGATTCATTATACTACTCGGAGATGGGGGAGTTATTAGAGGTTATGTGATAATTACCCTTATTTGTTTATTACTTGCGTATAGCTCCACCCTCACCACACGTAGGGTGTAGCCTGACCTTATACTACTTGTGCATAGCTTTTTATTTTGGCCGGCCTGATCCCAACATTATTATACTACTTGTGCATAGCCGGTCAAATGGAACAGCCTGATCTTGACCCAAGCCGATCACATAACGCTCTAATATCTCATGGCACTTTATTTTTATGTTTACATCATACCTCAGATTACTTTCCATTGTTTATATTCCAGTTTCATCTTATATATCTCACACATGACATGATATACAGTTCTCTTGTACCGTTTTACTTTCAGTCTTGATATTCCATCTTGTATTTTATTATGATTGTCTCTTATAGTATTTGTCAATTCACATGGAACTGCTTTTGGCGTTTGTACTTGCTCATATCCTGACAGGATAACTCTCGTTATTTTTTAGAGGATTTAGATGCAGATTGCCCGACCTACTACGGGTTTGGCATAGATGGAGCCTACGACCAGGACATGCATGTGGACCCGGTGCTGGTAGAGGACGCACCGCCAGTAGTGGCCTAGTTCATCTAGATTTTATCTTGATTACATTCTAGTTTGATACTTTGAGACTTGTAGTATTTATTTTGGGATATTATTTTATGTCTTGGTCTCTGAACTTGTGTTTGTGGCTCGGCACTATTTCAGACTATTTATCTCATCTTTATCTTTATCATCGTGTTTATCTTCCTTAGAATTATGTGATTGAGTTGTGGTTATATTCCTCCGTGCGGAGATGACAGGTTATATGATTGTGTTTTAGAGTCTATATATTCTAGATGACCTTTACAGCGTTCTACCGCCGATACTGCGGCGTAGGCTGGACGTACCCACGTGCTCGTGCCCCTAAACAGGGTGCGGGTCGTGACACGTTTTTATGGTGGCCTATGCAGGTCAGAGTCGCAACCAGTACGATTTCGTAATGGTGCTCGACTTAGAGTGCTAATTACGATCCTGCTGTTAGGATATAGGTTCTAGGTTATTATAGGAGTTACTCAATCACATATTAGGAAAATTCTAATCTTTTGATTTCCATGACAAACTCTTCTTGCATTTCGAAATAAATTGTCCTTCCTTGATGATATCCTATCATGTGCCATTTTGATCTCTTTGCTTAGGACTTTTGAGAGATTCTTGTGACGACCCTTGGGAATCTTGTTTTAAACGTCAACTTGAAATTATTTCCTCTTATTTTTCTTCATCCTTGCTCCTTGTTATTAAATCTGATTTTATTGGATCATCACTGATTTTGACTTTTTCATATCGAGGTAAATTTTATGGCCTGAATTATGGTACCTTTCTGAAAACAAATGTTGATGGGAATAACAGGGAAGGTAAACGTCTACTTGGTTATGGAACCTAGAGTTTATCGCAGCTATATTAGCCGGCGTGGCGGAAACGTAGAGACCTGACTTTGGATGTACATATCTTGGTCATGAGATTTGAGATTTCTCGCAGCTATACTAGTCGGCGTGGCGCGGATTCCAAACGATATGATTATAGAGGTGCATACCTAGTTATGGAATCTACCGTTTATCGCAGCCTTGCTTACTGGCGTAGCGACGATTCTGAGTATCATGATTAAGGACAGACGCGTATGATTATCAGATTGTATCTTGAGAAGGGTCATAACATGTCATCTCTATCATTTCACTTCTATTATTATAGATTCTGTTCCATCCTCAATTAGCTTAGGAGTAGGGATAGTTTCAGTTATTTAGTCCAGGTCCTTGTAGAGTCTCATTTCATTATAGGTCCTTCGCTGTATGATGGCTTGGTGACTTGCAATTAGTTTGTGTCCTTGAGTATTGTGTTAATAGTTTAGAGCATGGTTAGGAAGTAATGTATATGATTGTTGATAATTAGATAATAGATGAGAACCCTAGAGTGATTAATAAGTGTTAAGGTAGGAGTTGCACCAGGTGCCAGAATAGGAGGTGTACCCTAGTAGCAAGAGTCGAAGTATCTCAAGTATTATTGAAGTTTATGCACCAACAGTCTAGTGACTAGTTGGAGAGACACGAGCAATCTAGTATAGGGGTATCACCCAAGTATTATATAGATGAGTTAGTGCCTTGTGTAGACAGCATCAAGACTTGGGTAGACACCCTAGAGAGAGTATCCTAGGTAGACGAATGTTCTTCCTTGAATTTGATTTCTAGAACATTAGAGATGTCAATCTCTGGAAACTTCCTTCATGAGTTTGTAGTAGACAAGATTATCTTCATTTTGATATATCGTGTCCCACTCAAACTCGTTCTCTTGTACTATCTTTGTATCGCACAACTTTCGGATCAATTTAGGCCATTGACCATTCCCACTTTTATTTATGATTATCATATGCACATTGCCATGACTTTTAATTTAGGAGCACAAGACTTGTTGTTTTCTCAAAACCAACTTCATATTGATGATCTAGACAAGACACCCTACGCCCATGACCTTTGTGTCCCACACAGGCACACAATCTTGTGCTTCATTTTATCACACAACTTTTCTGACATAAGACCCAATCTTGATTCACCCCACAAAGTCACTTTTAATTTCGACTCGAATTGGGGGCACCGTTTTGACCCAAACTTGTTGACCCAAAATATGGACACGACCCATATTAAGTCTACTACCCACATGACACTTGTGTCCCATTCAACTGAGCCCCGCATGCTACTTATTTATCCGCATTCATTTGAGGAAGACAATAGAAGGTAGTATCCCATAAGTATAGTATAATATCCTGGATAGATTGTGCCAGTAAGTTGAGATCTTCACGGATCACAAGAGCTTGAAGTACGTATTCACCCAGAAGGAATTAAACATGAGGTAGAGGAGGTGGCTGGAACTGATGAAGGACTTCGATATCTAGTTGCAGTACCATCCAAGAAAGGCCAACGTAGTTGCAGATGCCTTAAGCAGTATCCAGTCGCTATGTATTTTGCGGCAGATCGTCATCTATTGGTTGATCTGGAAAGGTTGGGTATCGAGGTGATCGTTCTAAGTATGGAGGTTCAGATATGGGATTACAGATTCAGTCTGCATTGATGGACAGAGTCAGATCAACACAGTTTGATGATGTGACCCTAAGGAGCATCGGGGAGCAGGTGCAGGCAAGATTGTTAGACGATTTCTCTATAGCCGAAGATGAGTCGTTGAGGTACGGTACTAGATTATGCGATCCGAGTGGAGATTTTTGGGAGGAGGTTATTCAGGAAGTGCATCGTTCTCAATACTCTATGCATCTTGGAACCAATAAGATGTACAGAGACCTGAGGGAGCACGTATGGTGGTATGACATGAAGCGAGAGGTAGCTCAGTTTGTATCTCGATGCTTAGTGTGCCAGCAGGTGAAAGCCGAGAGACAGAGGCCAGGTGGTCTGCTTCAGCCACTACCCATTCCAGAGTGAAAGTGGGAGCACATCACTATGGACTTTGTATCTGGACTTCCACGATCTTCAGGAGGAAAAGACGCTATTTGGGTCATCGTTGATAGATTGACCAAATCGGCCCACTTTTTGTCTTTCAAGGTGGGACTGTCTACGGAGAAGCTGGCAAAGATGTATGTGAGACAGATAGTCAGATTGCACAGAGTTCCTGTGTCTGATCGGGATAGTCGTTTCACTTCCCACTTTTGGAGGAGTTTGCATACTAGCTTGGGCACTCAGCTCAAGTTCAGTACCGCGTATCACCCCCAGACGGACGGGTAGTCAGAGAGGACCATCCAGACACTCGAGGATATGCTTCGCACTTGTGTGTTAGATTTTGGGGGATCTTGGGAGGACCATCTTCTCCTGGTAAAGTTTGCTTACAACAACAGCTATCAGGCCAGTATAGAGATGTCGCCATTTGAGGCTCTATACGGACGGAGATGTCGCACTCCATTGTCATGGGACGATGTTGGTGAGAGAGTTTTGCTTGGCCCGGAGATGGTTGTGGATGCAGCAGAGAAGGTTAAATTGATCAGGGATAGACTTCGGGTGGCTCAGGATAGACACGGCATTGGGTCGATAGCCACCGGAGACCGTTAGAGTTCGAGGTTAGTATCAGTTTTTTTTTTTTGTGCTTGTTGGTGATTGTTTGCTTTAGGATCTTGTATTGAGTCTTGTCTTGTGTCTAGGTTGGCAATATGGTGTTCCTGAGGATTTCTCCGACACGGGAAACGATTCATTTTGGCAGAGATGGGAAGCTTAGTCCGTGCTTCATCGGACCTTTCACTATTCTTGGAAGGGTCGGTGCAGTGGCCTATCGACTAAACTTGCCGCCTACGCTCGAGGGTCCATAACGTGTTCCATGTGTCGCAGTTGATGCGGTACGTGGCAGACCCTAGTCACGTATTGGATCACTCCGAGTTAGAGGTGGGGCCTACTCTCAGCTATCCAGAGCAGCCTGTGGAGATTCTAGATCGTCGGAAGAAAGTGCTCCGGAACCAAGTTATTCCTTTGGTTCGTGTCGCATGGAGGCATCACTCTCCAGGTGAGTGTACCTGGGAGAGAGAGGACGAGATGCGGGAGCGTTACCCTTATCTCTTCGAGCCTTGAGCTTTTTTTTCTTTGTTCTTGTTACTATTATTGTGCTAGTTTGCTCTAATTTCGAGGACGAAATTTATTTTTAGGATGGTAGATTTGTCACCCCCACTTTTTGAATAGGACTAATATAGTCATTTATATTATTTTATTATTTTAATATTATTTAAGTTATTAATGTTAGTTTTTTTTACGTTATTAGTTAAATAAATATTTTGTTGATACAGATAAATATATGTGCAATAAGTTTTTATTATAATACTTTTAATATATTAAATAAATATAGATACGAAATAATTATTTTTAATTTTAGAAATAATTTTATAATTTGTTTGGTACTTATTTTATTTTTTGAGATATATATATATATATATATATATATATATATATATATATATATATATATATATATATATATATATATATATATATATAAAATAAATAAATGAATAAACAAATAGTATTTTGTTAAATAAATAAATATAAATAGTATGTGGTTGATTTTATATAATAAATAAATATATAATAAATAATATATGTATGTATGTATGTATGTATGTATGTATATAATATATATATTTATATATAAAAGGGTTGTTGGTTAAAGAAAGAAAGAAAGAAAAAAGAAACAAACCTAAGCTAATAATCCGGCCCCTTTCCATATAAACCCGAGCGCAAACCCCCCCCTTTGTTTGATTGAAACCGAACGGATATATATATATATATATATATATATATATATATATATATATATATATATATATATATATATATATATATATATATATATATATAGAGAGAGAGAGAGAGAGAGAGAGAGGGGGAGAGAGAAAGAAAGAGATTTTTTTTAGAAAAACTCAAACCCTAGCCGTCGCCCCCAACCCAGCGTACATCCCGACGTCGCTGTCTACCAACCCGGGGCCGTCCATCGCCGGAAAACGTGCAACGAGCATCCCACCCGCGAGCGAAAACTGTCGTCGAAGGGCCAACTTCGGAAGTAGATTTCTCCTTCCTCACTCCGTCGTTTTGCGAACCACTTGGTCAGGTATGATCCCAACATATATCCCTTTAATTTTCCTCAAATAGTTCGTGCCGATTCGCACCATGTGCGACGAAAAACGAGTTCCAAAATCGAGAAAAAAACTCGATTTTCTGGGTTTAGAAACTGTCCCGAAACCCCAACTTTGTTGCCGATTTGCGACCAGCGTGTTGTGATTTTTTAAAATCGGTCTGAAGAGACTTGGAGACAACCTAGAAGGCTTTAAAAAAAAATTTGTAGAACTGAATTTCATGTACTGTACAGAAAGTTATTGATTTGTGAAGTTGGAGAAAAAAACTGATTTTCAAAAGTGGATTTTTAGAAAAATTGTCCCGATACGTCGTCCGTCCCGTCAATCCGGACGACGTGGTCATGAACCGAAAGCATCGAAAGGTGCGTATCGACTTCGTGGTCGTGTGGGCTTTGACGGAATTCAAATTTGTCGCGTGTACGCGACGAATTTGATGCGTATCCGTAAAAAATTCACCGTATCGACCTTTTGCATATTTGTCAATTACTTTGTGCACACTCATCAAATCGCGACGAAACTTGCGCCATTGGACTCGAAATATTTTTGTCCTGTATGCCAAGTTTGGTCCGATTCTGAGACCGTTGATCGGGACGCCATTTTGGCGGGCCCATAATCCCACTCAACGGGTGATTTTGTGCACAGCCCACCAGAATCCAAAATTGGACATACCTTGGGTTCGTCTTGTCAAACTGGACCTGTAGACATATAGTTTGACAACTTTAGTGACCGTAAATTCTGGCACATTTTTCGGTGCAAAGTGGGTCCAACAGCGGACACCATTTTAACTCGAAATTACCGTTTTGCTCCTGTGTCCAGAATTGGACTTATGGATAGGCATTTCTAGCTAATTTGACCATTCTGAGAATGTTGGTAATGTCTGTTTCAGCATTAGGAGATAGTTGTGTGAGTTGACTGTTCATGGCTCTTTGAGTGGGTGGTAGTTTCGATTTTCTCAGCTCAGGACGACAGGCGAGTACATTCTCTGATAGTTTTCATTGTCTTGATATCTAATATATTCGATTTATTTGTAGTGTTATACTTGATTCTCGACACGAGGATACACGGACTAGTATACGTGAATCTCGTCATGAGATGTCATTCCTGGTTTACCTGGTATATGAGTACATTGTTCGATATTGTTTCATGTACTTGTATAGACACCGATTTGGGAGTGGGCCGGCCCCCTACTTTTTTGAATCCCGTGTCATGAATTGTCATGTCAGGATTCATTATACTACTCGAGGATGGAAGAGTTATTAGAGGTTATGTGATCATTACCCTTACTTGTTTATTACTTGCGCATAGCTCCACCCTCACCACACGTAGGGTGTAGCCTGACCTTATACTACTTGTGCATAGCTTTCCATTTTGGTCGGCCTGATTCCTACATTATTATACTAATTGTGCATAGCCGGTCAAATGGAACAGCCTGATCTTGACCCAAGCCGATCACATAACGCTCTAATATCTCATGGCACTTTATTTTTATGTTTACATCATACCTCAGATTACTTTTCATTGTTTATATTCCAGTTTTATCTGACATATCTCACACATGACATGATATATAGTTCTCTTGTACCGTTTTACTTTCAGTCTTGATATTCCATATTATATTTTATTATGATTATCTCTTATAGTATTTGTCAATTCACATGGAACTGATATTGGCATTTGTACTTGCTCATATCCTGACAGGATAACCCCCGTTGTTTTTCAGAGGATTTAGATGCAGATTGCCCGACCTACTACAGGTTTGGCATAGATGGAGCCTATGACCAGGACATGCCTGTGGACCCGGTGCTCGTATAGGACGCACCACCAGTAGTGGCCTAGTTCATCTAGATTTTGTCTTGATTACATTCTAGTTTGATACTTTGAGACTTGTAGTATTTATTTTGGGATATTGTTTTATGTCTTGGTCTCTGAACTTGTGTTTGTGGCTCGGCACTATTTCAGACTATTTATCTCATCTTTATCTTTATCATCGTGTTTATCTTTCTTAGAATTATGTGATTGAGTTGTGGTTATATTCCTCCGTGCGGAGATGACAGGTTATATCATTGTGTTTTAGAGTCTATATATTCTAGATGACCTTTACAGCGTTCTACCGTCGATACTGCGGCATAGGCTGGACGTACCCACGTGCTCGTGCCCCTAAACAGGGTGCGGGTCGTGACAGCGGGGGCTGCTAAGCGCCCTCAGCTTCAGCATCAGTCTTTCCAGCATCATCAGCAGCAGGGACAGGCCAGAGCATCTGTCCAGAGGGTTCAGCAGCGCCCGGGGCAGGACGATCCTCCGTGCCACTTTTGCAAGAAGTCCGGTCACCTCTTTGAGTTCTGCAGGAGGAGGCTGGGGTTGTATCTCTTTTGCGGTGCCGCTGGACATCAGATGCGGGAGTGTCCCAAGAACTCCCGTGCCACTGGAGCAGCTCAGAGGGCACCTATTCAGAGGGCACCAGCTGGTGTGCCGGTAGTTCAGCAGCGGGGTCCACTTCCGACCCAGCAGCAGCAGTTTGTTCAGCATCGCCAGCAGAGGGGTGGTCAGGATAGAGCCTTTGCTCTTGCAGCCGAGGAGATGGAGCCTATTGCGGATGTTGTCGCAGGTTCTATTCTGCTCGATTCTTTTCTAGCTTTGGCCTTATTTGATTCTGGTGCTACGCACAGTTTTGTGTCTGTTTCTTTTGCTCTTAGGCACAATATTATTTTTGAGTATCTTGGTAGGACTTGTAAGATTATGACTGAAAATGGCATCATCCTAGTTAATAATGTTTGCAAGGGACGGAGAGTTTCTTTGAGATGTCGGGAGCTGAGTGCGTGTTTGCTCGTAATGCCACTTCAGAGTTACGATGTGGTACTCGGTATGGACTGGTTGAGCATGCACCACGCTAGCATCGACTACAGAGGGGGCAGGATTCTGTTTACACCGCCGGGAGAGCCGGAGTATGAGTTCACCAGGGGTGCATCGAGTCAGGAGATGGATTCTGCGGAGCGTTGTTGGCGGGGCCGGTGTTGCCACATCCACTCATTGCTGAGTTCTTTGATGTCTTTCCCGAGGAGCTGCCCGGGATGCCGCCAGATTATGATGTTGAGTTTTCTATAGATATAGTGCCGGGCGCTGAGCCTATCTCCCAGCACGTCTATAGAATCAACAACAGTGAGTTAGCGGAGCTGAAGAGACAGGTCGACGAGCTGGAGGACAAGGGCTTTATTCGATCTAGTTCTTCACCTTGAGGCGCGCTAGCTCTTTTCGTCCCCAAGAAGGATGGTACGGTACGTCTGTGCATTGATTACAGGGCGCTCAACAACCTTACCATCAAAAACAAGTATCCTTTGCCGAGGATTGATGACTTGTTCGACCAGTTGAGCGGCACGAGGGTGTTCTCGAAGATCGACTTGCGTACCGGGTACCATCAGCTAAAGGTAAAGCGGGATGACATTCCGAAGACTGTATTTCGGACCCGCTATGGCCAGTATGAGTATACAGTCATGCCATTTGGGTTGACCAATGCCCCGGCGGTATTCATGAACTTGATGAACAAGGTATTTCATCAGTACCTTGACAAGTTCGTGGTGATCTTCATTGATGACATTCTCATCTATTCGAAGACACCAGAGGAGCACAAGGAGCACCTGAGGATTGTGTTGGACACTCTCAGGAGGGAGCAGCTGTATGGAAAGTTGTCCAAGTGCGAGTTCTTCTTGGATCGCGTGGAGTTCCTAGGCCATGTTGTCTCTGGCGAGGGGATTTCAGTGGATCCGAAGAAGATTTTTGCAGTGGAGTCCTGGTCTACGCCGAGCTCAGTAGCAGAGGTTCGGAGTTCTCTGGGTCTGGCAGGTTACTACCGGAGGTTCGTGCAGGACTTTTCCAGGATTGTCCAACCGATGACCCGTCTTACCAGGAAGGACGAGGAGTTTGTTTGGTCCAGGGAGTGCCAGGCCGCCTTCGAGGAGCTGAAGTCGAGGTTGACTACAGCTCCTATCTTGATGCTGCCATCTGGATCTGGTGGTTATACGATCTATAGTGATGCTTCAGGATGGAGTTTGGGTTGTGTGCTTCAGCAGCATGGGAAGGTGATTGCCTATGCATCTAGGCAGTTACGTCCTCATGAGAGGAATTATCCTACCCATGATCTGGAGCTGGCAGCGGTCATCTTTGCTTTGAAGCTGTGGAAACACTATCTGTACGGAGAGCGAGTTGAGATCTATACAGATCACAAGAGCTTGAAGTACGTGTTTACCCAGAAGGAGCTAAATATGAGGCAGAGGAGATGGTTAGAGCTGATGAAGGATTTTGATATATCCTTACAGTACCATCCGGGGAAGGCCAACGTGGTCGCAAATGCTTTGAGCAGGTATCCGGTGGCCATGTGTTTGACGATGGATCATCACCTTCTGGCAGATATGGAGAGCTTGGGCATAAAGGTAATAGTTCCTGGGTTTGAGGCGCATATGTGGGGTCTCCAGGTGCAGTCCAAGCTGATGGACAGAGTCAGGGCAGCTCAGTTTGAGGATGAGGCTCTGAGAGTCATCAGGGAGCAGGTCCAGATAGTACTGTTGGATGAGTTCTCTATAGCGGGGGATGGGTCGTTGAGGCATGGTACCAGATTGTGCGTGCCGAGAGGAGGACTTCGGGAGGAGGTTCTTCAGGAGGCGCACCGTTCTCAGTACTCTATGCATCCCGGAGCCAACAAGATGTATAGAGACTTGAGACAGCATGTTTGGTGGTATGGCATGAAACGTGAGGTAGCTCAGTTCGTTTCTAGATGCTTAGTGTGACAGCAGGTGAAGGCCGGGAGGCAGAGACCCGGTGGATTGCTCCAGCCACTACCCATTCCTGAGTAGAAGTGGGAGCATATCACTATGGACTTTGTATCTGGGCTTTCGCGCTCTCCAGAAGGGAAGGATGCAATTTTGGTCATTGTTGATCGATTGACCAAATCGGTCCACTTTTTGCCTTTCAAGGTGGGTTTATCGACGGAGAGGTTGGCCGAGATGTACATGCGGCAGATAGTCCGATTGCACAGGGTTCCAGTGAGTATAGTCTCGGATCGGGATAGCCGATTCACTTCCCACTTCTGGAGGAGTTTGCAGCTTAGCTTGGGCACATCGCTCAAGTTCAGTGCCGCATACCAACCCCAGACAGACGGGCAGTCAGAGAAGACGATTCAGACCCTCAAGGATATGTTGCGTACCTGTGTCTTGGACTTCGAGGGATCTTGGGAGGACCACCTTCACTTGGTAGAGTTTGCTTACAACAACAGCTACCAAGCCAGTATAGAGATGTCACCTTTTGAAGCTCTATTCTGACGGAGGTGCCGTACTCCCTTGTCGTAGGATGATGCCAGCGAGAGGGTTTTGCTTGGCCCTGAGATGGTAGTGGATGCTGCAGAGAAGGTCAGGGTTATCAGAGATAGACTTCGGGTGGCGCAGGATAGGCAGCGGCATTGGGCCGATATGCCACGACCCGCACCCTGATTAGGGGCACGAGAAGCGGTTACGTCCAGCCTACGCCGCAGTATCGGCGGTAGAACGCTGTATATAGGATGTGTAAATACTACGACTAAACAGATAAATGTACATGTACAGTATATACACTCCGAACGGAGGAACAAAGCAATACTGTCTCAATCACATAAATCAAAACTAAGGTTGAAAACATGGAAAAGAGATATGATAGAATAAGCAAGAAACGAGTCCAGAATATCCACAAGTCACAGCTAACACAAAATCCAGAGTCTCAGAATAATACTAAGTATAAAGATACTACAACAGAAATAAATTGCTGGCTCGCAGGCCAGGCAAACCTAACTAATACTAGGCTACTCTGGGTGGGCGAAGTCAAGAGGCTCTACCACTAAGCCCCTGTCTAGGTCAAGTCCATCAGACTCTATCCCGTAGTAAGTCGGGCAATCAGCCTCTAAGTCATCTGTAAAATTTTATCAACGTATCCTGTCAGGAAAATGAGCAAGTACAAACACCAACAGCAGTTCCATATGAATTGAGAAATACTATAAGAAACAGCATAATAGAATACACGACAAAGATATAAGTGACATGGGAACCATTTGAAAGTCGAGTTACAACCCTTAAACCAAACAAGGACCGGGGTTGTAACCCTTCTTTCAAACAGAACTTAGTCAAAATATGGTACAGTAAAAGCAGGTAGAGCATGTGAGAAATGAATCAAAGCATGGTGAAAAGTACAGTAAGTAAAGCTGAACTGGAATATAAGATATAGCAATAATGTAAAATGTGATTTGAATTATTAGAGCGATATGTGATCGGCGAGGGAGTCATGGTAGGGTTATCCACTTGGCCCGACAATCACATAAAAATCTGGAAAGGGTCATGCCGGCCAACCTGGATAACATGGACATGGAGTATCTGCTACACCCTACGTGAAGTGAGGGTGGCGCTAGCAAAATAGGGACATGGGGCTTTGATCACATAACCTCTAATAATTCCCCCAATATATCCCCCGAATAGTATCACGGATCCGGACATGGCACGTCATGACACAGAACTTAAAAGCAGGTGATCAGCCCACTCCCAAGTCTATGTCTATACAAGTACAAGAACACTGAAATATCACATACTCATATACCAAGGGAGACAAGGAATAATATCTCATGACTGGATCCGACGTATACTAGTCCGTGAACCGTCGTATCGGAAATCATGTAAAACACTACAACTGAATCGGATATAGTAGATATCAAGACAATGAAAACTATCAGTGAATGTACTCGCATGTGGTCCTGAGCTGATAGGGTGAACAGACGCTCAGAGTGATCACAGACCTAAAATAAGATACTATGAGTCAAACAGGACTAAATACTGAAAAAGGAAACTAATACAAGCCATGAATGCAAGTCTAAGTCAAAACTAGGTCAATCTAGGTCAAACTTGTTCAAACTAGGTCATACTGGTTCATACTAGGCCATACTAGGTCACTGGGAGTCATTCCAAGTCAAACTAGGTCAATCGGGATCAACGGTTGACTTACAGTTGACTTTTGGTCAAAAAGTCAACTCTGGTCAACCCTGGTCAACTCTGGTCAACTCTAGGTCAACTCTAGGTCAAACTGGTCTAATGTTGACCAACTATTGACTTTCAGTCAACTGGTCAACTTTGGGTTGGTTTCGGTCAAATCGGGTCGCTTAAAGGCTAAGTTTGACCTTCGGTTGACTTTTGTTGACTTTTGGTCAAAACGGTCAACCGACGTCAAAACTAGTCTTAGAGTACCATATTTGATCATTACCAACCACGGGGATCAAGTTCTAACACCATCTTAGACTTCTAACACTAATATCACATTTCTAGGCAAAACTAGCATTTACCCTTCCAAGGTAAATCTCGATACCTTACCCAAACCCAAGGAAACCCCGCCAATACCCATGGCACTAGCCTAGGCTCCTTAGGGTAGCAAGATATCAACCTATCTAAGGTTTACCTACCAAGAAATTGGGGTATCCTAAGCATCTAGGCCATCTTACGACACATGTTAGCCCTTTACCCGTTATCTTGCCTATATCATGAATTTACCCTTTTCATTACCCCACTCACTAACACCACTCACCCTCACATGATACCACACTCTAATAGGCCTCTCTATAGGTTTCCTAATAGGTTTCCTACTAGTTTAGGCAATAGGCTACCTATGGGTACTAAACTACACTCAAAACACCTCACAAAACACTCATACACATCTCACAACACTCACACACACACACAAAGGTAAAAGGACAGATTTTTGTAGTGAGGAGGGGACTGATTTTATGGGTGTTTGGGCTGTCACTTTGGGTTTAAAAGTGGACCTAACTATATGTGAATTGGTGGCTAAAAAGGGTGGAAGTTTGAGGGATTTTGGATGGGTTTTAAGGGGCTTTATTTGACTAAAAGGTAGGGGATAAATGGGGGCTGTTTTGGGGCTGTCATGGGGCTGTTTTGCCCCCTCCTAACTGCTGAATTCAGCAGCTATACACCACTCTAATCACCCCACAAACTACTCCACAAACCCATCTCTACAACTCCCCTCTATCACAAATAAACACACAAACAACACCACTTCACCAACACCAACACCAACACCAACACCTCACCAAAATCAACCCCAACACCTCCATTCTATGGCCGGCCATGGCTGTCCTATATGGACACCCAACACACCACAACACAACATAATAATTTCCCCTACTATAGATATAAACCATATATATATATATATATATATATATATATATATATATATATATATATATATATATATATATATATATATATAACCACAAATATATAAACAAATGGAAAAAGAATATGATACATTAAGACACATAAATAAACTCATCCTAAAATGTGCAAAAATCTGGAATATTTACAAGAATCACACAAAAACAACATTAGAATAATATCCATGAGTCAAAAAGGGGGTTTTTTCCTATTAGGACACAAACCTACAAGTGGACACTCCTAGAAATGTCCAAAGGACACAAAAATGATCTCAAATGATGGCACCACCATGGGAATCATCATGAAGGATTTCCTACATGATCTATATGAGAAAAGAAATGGGTTTGGAGAAGGAATCACCTTGGTTGGAGGAGGAAAATCAATGGAAGCTTCAAAAAGTGGATGGAGCCTTTGGAGAAGAAGAAGAAAAAGTGGATTGGAATGAAATGAAAAGTAATTTTCTCTCTCCTCCCCACTCCCTCTATGTGGCCGGCCACACTTGGCTTTTCCCCCCTTTTGTCCTATATGGATAATTACTAGTTTGCCCTCCAATGATTTAAATGGCTAAAAAATGAAAAGGGTTAAACCGGGGGTAGTTTAGTCAAACCGAAACCACTAATCTCTAACTAAATATAAACTAAAATAATTAGTCTAGTCTCTAACCAAAATATCTAACATGTGGGCCATATCTAACTAGTGTGTGGGCCCGCTAAGGTCAAATCTACCCCGGGTCCCCGGAACAAGTCAAAACAAGTCGGAATGAGTTGAAATTCGAACCCGATTCAAATATCCCCAAAATAATACAATAAATAAATAAATAAATTCAAAATAATTTTAAAAGTGAAAAATGACAAAAATACCCCTGTTTCTGGAAACTGGGGGTGACACGATAGCCACCGGAGGCCGTTAGAGTTTGAGGTATAGTTTAGATTTTTCTAGTATTTGAGTCTGATTGTGATCGTTTTAGATCAAGCTCAAAGTCTTGTGTTTTGTTCTAGGTTGATGATCTTGTGTTCCTGCGGATTTCTCCGACGCGTGGCACGATTCGTTTTGGTGGCGGCGGGAAGATTAGTCCATAATACATCGGACCATTCCGTATCCTGGGCAGGGTCGGTGCAGTGGCTTACCGACTGGAGTTACCGCCCGTATTAGAGGGAGTGCACAGTGTGTTCCACGTGTCGCAGCTGAGACGGTACATGGCAAATCCCAGTCACGTCTTAGACCACTCCGAGATCGATGTGGGACCGACACTCAGCTATCCAGAGAAGCCGGTTGAGATCTTGGACCGAAGAATGAAGGTGCTCCGGAACCAGGTCATTCCCTTGGTTCGCGTTGCATGGAGACACCACTCTCCAGGTGAGTCCACCTGGGAGAGGGAGGACGACATGTGGGAGCGATTACCATATCTCTTCGAGCCTTGAGATAAATTATTTTTTTTTCTTCCTTGTTCTCTTCATGATTGCAGTGTTAGTCCTCATTCAATTTCGAGGACGAATTTTTTTAAGGAGGGTAGATTTATCACCCCCAGTTTTCGAATTAGGGGTATTTTCATCATTTTTCAAGTTTTATGATTTTTAGGAATTTTATTTGATTTTATAAGATTTTTAGGGATTTGTTTGAGTTGGTTTGAATTTTACCCAATTCGGACTTAAGTTGGAGACCCGGTTAGCCTGGACACTAGTGGGACCCACATACTAGTTGGGATTGGCCCACATACTATCCTAATTAGGCTAGAAACCATAAACCCTATTTCCATGGCTTAATTAGTCATTTTAGAGGCTTAATTAGTATTTAGAATTTAAACCGAAACAAACCGAACCAAACCCGAACCAACCCAACCTAAGTCTAATGGGTTTGGAGGGTTATTGGATCTTATCCAAACCCAATAACCCCCCCCCCCCCCCCCCCCCCCCTCCCCCCACGGCTGGCCACAAGGTGGACATCCCCCCCTTTCTTCTTCACAAGTACACTCTCTCTCTCTCTCTAATTTCTTTCTTCTCCGCAAAGCTTTCTTTCCTCCAAGAACCTATTCTAGGTATGTAATTTATTCCCTATTTATTACTCTCCTCCATTTATTGCTTTCACAATAATTATAGAGGGGGAGATTCTCTACACTTTGCCCACAAATTTTGTAGGATTCTCTAGAAATCTAGGTTAGAGATTATTTGGGGGTTTTCTAATTAGAATGGTATATATATATATATATATTTGAATTTGTATGTGTGTAGAGGAATGAGAGTGGTGGTGGTGTTGTCATGAGGGTGGTGGAGTTGTCATGAGAGTGGTGGTGGTTGTGTGTGAGAGTGAGTGTGTGTTTGTGTGGTAGGGAGAGTGTGTGTGTGTATATATATATATATATATATATATATATATATATATATATGTGTGTGTGTGTGTGTGTGTGTGTGTGTGTGTGTGTGTGTGTAAATATATATGTAGAGTATATATATATGAGTATATATATATATATATATATAGAGAGAGAGAGAGAGAGAGAGAAAAAAAAAAAAAAATATATATATATATATATATATATATATATATATAGAGAGAGAGAGAGAGAGAGAGAGAGAGAAGAGTAGAGGAAGAATTAGAAGTTGAAGAAGAAGAAGAATGGATGCAGCAGCAGCAGGTAGCACTGCAGTAGCAGTAGCTACTGCTGTAGCAGTGGCAGCAAGGGCCACAGCAGTAGCAGCTGCAATAGCAGATGGATTATAGCGTTCATGAATGCTGTGAATGGTGTAGATGGATTATAGCGTTCGTGAATGGTGTAGATGGATTATAGCGTTCGTGAATGCTGTAGATGGATTATAGCGTTCATGAATGCTATGAATGGTTTATAACATTCAAGAATGGTGTTGATGAATGATAGCATTCATGAACGTTGTAGATGGTTTGATTTATTATAGCGTTCGTCATATGCTATCGTAATAGCGGCCAACAATTTTGGAAACGTTATTACATTTAGACGTTTTGAGTACTATAAATCTACTACAGAATTTCATATCTGAATAACCTATTTTATATCACATACAAATAACTATAAAATTCATGCTAAATCGTAATTTTGATTTAAACAATTTCAATCGCAACTTCCATTTCGATCAATCAAGATATAGAAAATGTTTGCCAAAATATGAACATGTTTCATTAAAACATTCAAGATGTACAAAAAGTAGTTGTCATAAAACATTCAAGATGTACAAAAAAGTACGCCTAGTAGTCCAAAATAAACCATTCCATTTACAAAATATCTGTATGCCAAAAAATAGTCCGATCGCCTCTTTCCTTCTAGCTATCCACAACCATCAAAAATTTATACGCCAACCTACACAAAATTAAGAAAAACACATTATTATATAAAAATAAGTTCAAATAAGATAATATTGATGAACAAGAAGAAATAAGTCGGCAATTGAGCTCTACTCACCTGAGAAGGATTATGAGTGTGAAACTCTGATGAAGAGCCATATAAATGCCTTCAAATAACATATATTCCACAAGTAGTCTGGCGTAATAAATTGTGCACTTCCATATAAATGCCTTCAAATAACATATATT
>JANAVB010009001.1:0-54123 GCA_029216955.1 Iris pallida | reverse complement strand
TGGAAACTTCCAATATGCATCAATCATATATTAATGGAAATCTACATAATTGGTTTGCCATAATGGAAGCCCAATTATATGGAAAGCTACTATATGAAGGGTCCAATCATAAATATGTGATCAAAGTTAATATGAAAATCCAATCATATATTCCTTGCCATATATGTTCCAAAAATAGGATCCATGCACTCCTCGAGCTTTTCCGGCACACAATTGGCGTTCGTCGCTTTCCGGGATATTCTCCACATTGGTTGGGAACCCCACCCACTCCAATATTTCTCCCCCTTCATAACTATGTGTAGGAGGTCGTCATCCCGACGATCTGCCTACAGAACTCAAACTTTTCCCTTGTAGAACCTTCGTGAGCATGTCCTCCATTGTCATCAGTATGGACCTTCTCAAGCATTGCGTCCTTCTTCTCAACCACATCTCGTATCTAATGATACCGAGTCTCAATGTGCTTGGACCGACTATGAAATGTCTGGTTCTTCACAAGATGAATAGCACTCAGACAGTCGTAAAGCAAAGTATACTGCTCTTGCTTCAACCCCATTTCCTGTAACAACTTTTTCATCCACAGCAACTTCTTGTAAGCCTCCGTCGCCATAATATACTCTGTCTCTGTCGTCGATAAGGCAACACACTTCTACAACCGCAACTGCCATGATACCGCTCCTCCAGTAAACAACATCACATAGCCCGAAGTCGATCACCTCATGTCTACATCTCTAGCCATATCAGCATCGTTATACCCAACCAGCTTCGGCTCGTCACCACCAAAAAAAGTCTCCAATCAGTAGTGCCCTGAATGTATCATAGAGTCCACTTGACCGCACTCCAACGTACCCTTCAAAGATTTGAAAGGTACCTGCTAACTGTGCCAACTGCATGAGCGATGTCTGGCCTCGTACACACCATAACATACATAAGGCTTCCCACAGCTGAGGCATATGGAACCCGCTCCAAATCTTATTTTTCATCTTCGATAGATGGATACTGCTCCTCAGTAAACTTAAAGTGAGTCGTAAGGGGATAATTCACTTTCTTCGACCCGTCCATCTCGAAACGTTGAAGTACCCGGTGAATGTACTTCTTTTAGGACAAGTGTATCAACTTGGAATCTCTATCTCTCGGCTGATCTCTATTCCAAGAATAGTCTTTGCTGCACCCAAATCCTTCATAGAGAAGGCTGCGCCCAGTTGGTGCTTCAACTCCGCTATCATAGTCGCATTCCGACCCACTAATAGCATGTCATCAACATAGAACAATAAAATGATAAAATTATCCTCGAAAAAGTACCTCATAAATACGTAATGGTCCGATGTCGTCCGTGCATAACCATGCTCCCCCATAACTGACTCGAACTTCTTGTACAATTGCCTCGGAGCCTACTTCAGACCATACAAGTTTTTCTTCAACCGGAAGACCAAATATGACTTGCCCTTCTCACAGAATCCCTCTGACTGCTCCATGTATAACTCCTCCTCCAGATCACCGTGGAGGAATGCCTTCTTCACGTCCATCTGCGCGACCTCCAAGTCAAAACTGGCTGCCAATGCTAGCACCACCCAAATAAATGACTGCTTAACGACTGGCAAAAATATCTCATCATAATCTATGCCTTTCCGCTGACCGTAGCCTTTAACTACCAGCCTTGTTTTGTATCGACGGAGAGTAGCATCATCTGTCTATTTCACTCAAAACACCCATCAATTCTTCAAAGCCTTCTTGTCCTTTGGCAACCGTACCAGCTCATAAGTGGAATTGGCATATAAGAAACTCATCTCCTCCTGCATAGCCTGCATCCAATCATGTCTATATTCGTCTTCCATAGCCTCTGTAAAGCTTTTGGGCTCTCCCCCATCAGTCAGTAGCACATACTCAGATGGTCGACGATCTCTGTCACTCCTTCTCAGTGGAGCCACTCGTGTTGGCTGTCTACCAACAGCCTCCTCCCTTTCCGGAACTGCCTCTCCGGCATGCTTATCCTTCCGAGGGACATCCTGACCACCATCAGCAGGCTGATGATCAAGGTTGGGAGCAATTCCATGCAATGGCTCTCCCATAACTGGATTCTCTGCGATGTCTTCTGGAAACTGCTCGAAGAGAAATGACTCTAACTCAGGCAATTCCTCAGCCTCAGAAGACGTCTCGGAATCCTGAGTATTGGTCATGGTCTGATCCTCGACGAATACCATGTCCCTGCTTCTGTAGAGTTTTTTTTTCTACTGGTTCGTAGAATCTATAGCCAAACTTATCTCGACCGTAACCGACAAAGACACATCGCCTCGTCATTGGCTCAAGTTTGGACCACTCGTCCTTTGGTACATGCACAAAGGACTTACAATCAACACTTGTAGGTGATTGTATGACGGCTCTTTGTTGTACCATACTTTGTCAGGCACATCACCCTGTAAAGGAGCACTAGGAGATAAATTAATAACATAAGTAGCTGTGAGAAGAGCCTCACCCCAATAACTGCCTGGCAAATTTACTTCTGATAACAAACACCGCACCCTCTCCATCAGTGTCTTGTTCATGCTCTCTGCTACACCATTGAGCTGAGGTATCTTGGACGGAGTCTACTGGTGTCGTATCCCTTGTTCTCTGTAATACGCATCAAAGGGACCGATGTATTTGTCGTCGTTGTCGGACCGAACACACAATAACTTTTTGCTCGTCTCTCTTTCAACAGAGGCCTGAACTCTTTAAAAGTGGACATCACCTAATCCTTGGTCTTTAAGACATAGACCCAAACCTTCCTAGAACAGTCATCAATAAAAGTTATAAAGTAAGAAGTACCACCAATAGATTTTACCTTCATAGGACCGCAGCACATCCGAGTAACTCAACTTGAGCAACGCCGGCTTCCTTGAACTTGGGTGACTTTGGAAAGACACCCTATTTTGCTTCCCAGCGAAGCAGTGCGTGCATTTCTCCAACTTGGTAGACTTGAACCAGGAATCACCTTCCTATTCACCAATAGCTCGTCCCCTTTCGTTGATATGGCCGAGCCGCCTGTACCACAACTTGGTAGACCATCACACTGCGTTCACCTCCTGTGCCCCATATGTGCTCCCCTTCATATAGTAGAGACCAGACTTCTTGCTTCCTCTGGCAATCACCATCGAACCTCTTGAAAGCTTCTACTGACTATTCCCGAAAAGACTAAAGAATCCCTCGTCATCTAACCTTCCAACCGACACCAGGTTGAAACGGATATCAGGGACATGACGAACATTTTTTAAAATAAGAACGACACCCGTCTTTGTCCTAAATTGCACATCTCCAATGGCAACCGCCTTCAATATATCTCCATTGCCCATCTTCAACACTCCACAGTCGCCTGTCGTATAAGTGGCAAATAGTGCCCTGTTATGAGATACATGTGCTGAAGCCCCTGAGTCTACCAACCAAGAATTATTATCGCAGACGAGGTTTATGATAACCTCATCACCTACGATGATCCCATCACCTCCATGTATCAAGACCGTCGCTGTAGTGTTCTCATCTTACTTTCCCTTGTCGTCCTTCTCTCTCTCTTCCAAGCGAAACAGAACCGCTTGATGTGGCCCTTCTTGCCACAATGGTAACACTCTGAGTCCTCGTACTGACCCTTGGACTTCCCTCAGTTCTTGTCTCTGCCACCATCTAGACCCCTGCTTTTGCCCCTTCCGCGGCTCTCTAAAACTAGTATCTCTGAGTGATGGGATGTGGATGACGTGTCCTGAGAATGTCTCCGCATCTCTTCATTCAGTACCCCGCTCTTGGCAAACTCCAGACTGACCATGCCTTCCGGAGTAGAAGCGATCATAGATACTCGTACGGTCTCCCACGAGTCTGGCAATGTACATAGCAACCAAAGTCCTTAAACCTTGTCGTCGAACTTGACTTCCATCGAGGATAGCTTGTCCACCACACCCTGGAACTCACTCAAGTGATCCGTAATGGATGCACCATCTTTGTACCGCAGACCCATCATCATCCGGATCAGGAATAATTTGTTTACCCCGGTCTTTTTTGCGTACAAAGATTCCAGCTTCTCCCACAACATCTTTGCATGCTCAATATTGGCAACGTGGTTGTCCACGTTCTCATCAACAAACTGCAGCATGTACCTATATACCTATATATGCTCAAAGTTCCAGTCCTCATCGGATTTGTCATTGGGCTTCTCGGATACAAATACCGAAAGATGCAGCTTCTTGACGAACAATAAATCCTGTATCTTGCTCCACCAATAATGGTAGTTGGTACCATTCAGGTTCACCATGCGTACCGGCTTCGCGTCCATCTCTGCTTTTTGGTTTAACTGTCAACTCCTGACACTTCTTTGAACCCAAAGCTCTGATACCACTCTGTTGGGAACTAAGCGCGAAAACCGTTTCCCTAAACCAGAAAGTCCTGCGAGAGAACCGAACAAAAGTACACAAACCAAAATGCCAAACACAATCGTAGACACAAAGATTTTTGACGTGGACAACCCTTGCAGGAAAACCACGGGACGATCGAGTCCAACCCTGAAGAACCTCCACTAATGGAATAAAGAGAATACACCCTTTACAAGCTCCTCCCGATCCAACACGGATCACTACAACTTACTTGAAAGAAGAATTTTTTTGATTGCGGACTCTGAAGAACAAGAGATGCCGAAAAATTATTCGAAGCAATCTCTCCTTCACAATAGTCCTTAATCCTCTCTTTCTCTCAAAGATTGTAAAGCACTCTTATTTTGAGATGAGTTTTCAACTAGCATGTATCACCCATTTATAAGTCCTTGGTATTCTATACATGGAAGTGTAGGAACGAATCGTAAAGCAAATACTCTAGAGGGGGGGGGGTGAATAGTAGTAGCAAAATATTGCTAATTAAAAACTTGTTAGCAGTCAGATCACAGATAAATAATAATCACAAAAAGTAAATGACAGAATTTAAAAGTGATCAGAAGGCCAACGCAAACACCGAAATTTATACTGGTTTCCCTCTTGTGAGGACTAGTCCAGTCGGAAGAACTCTAGCTTCCAGTTTAATCAACTATTGGAAAATCCCGCAAGTTTTTATACGAAATTCTTGCAACTTCTACAGACGCGAGCTTTGATACGAAGAACTCGACCAACTTCAATTGTGAAGAGTTGAATCTTCTATCAAGCCTCTGATTACAATCGCTCTGGAACTTTTAGACCGTACCGTACTGGCAAATCGACTAGAGGATTGTAACTTGCTTGGGATTTAAAAATGAAAGCTTTTAGAACTCTTTGGAAGAATGTAAGCTTAGGAAGAGAAGAGATTGAAAGTGAATTAGTGATTTGAAATGATCGAAATACTTCTCTATTTATTGTTTTTCCAAAGACAGAACTCTGACAGAATTCGGACAGAATTCGGACAGAACTCTTTGTAACAAACCGTAACTGAAGGATGACCAAGTTCAAAAATCCAACGTTCATTAACGTTCCACATGGCCGAACTCTGGCCGAACTCGGCCCGAGTTCTCCTGGGGTTCTGCCAGTTCATTTGGAGAAAATAAATTTTGGATTTTTGAAAAATCCTTCAGAAGCTGTTTGTAAAAAGAATATTTTTCAAAAACGTAGGTCATTTGTAAAAGAATAGGATGGTTTTGAAAAACGTTTTCGGATAGCCTATTTGCCAGTACGACTCGGTGTACAATGTATTCCTAGACTCAATAAACTGAAAAATTATATTGCTTAGCAGGAAGTACATTCTGAATGGCAAACGGCTTCAGTCTTGAACATTGTTGATAACCATTGTTGAGCAGTGTCCAAAACGTCGTAGGTAAACATCTGAGTTGACTTGTAATTATATCGAGACAGAGTTTGATCAATTATTAAAATCTGGTTTGACCATGACCAATGGGCCAACAATCTCACCCATTTTGATAATTGACAAACCTTGCCGATATAACATCTAAGCTTGGAATCAATTCAAAATAGTAATAAAAAATTGTTCATAACCTGTATTCACAAAAATGTTAGATCCTTATTTCTCTCCCGTTGTCACTTAGCAAATACTTGCATAAAAGAAAGCTCCCCCGCAATCAATGCATAAGTAACAAACAGTGGAGAAACATAATAAACATAGATAAGCATGACAGGCATGGTAGAAACAGATAGACTATAGAAACAACACATACATGTATTTGTCACAGACAGTTAATAAAGAATAAAGCAACAAAAGATAGATAGTGCTACTATTAAACTGAAACAAATAAAGTGCTGAAATAGACTAAGATGCCAAAACTGAGGCATAATAAAAAAACCATGTCCATGAATAGCCACATAATAGAAAAGTACTAAAAAAAAGAGTACTGATTTAATCTTGGAATGTCGGAGCATTTTCAAGTAAACATAAGACAAAAGTAACAATCTTAATAATCTAACATCTCAAAACTCATCATCATCATCAATGTCATCAGCTGCAGCTCCAGCATGTCCAGAAGGACCAGCTCTAGAAGTACCAATGCCAGAAGTGCGAGGAGTGGTGCCAGTGGTACGATACCAATCATATGCGTTCCCTGGCTGGAACAGAGAGTGAACCACCTCGTCGTCAATACGGTAGCCAGAAATAGAAGGGTCTCGAGGCAGAGAGCTTGCAGAATGACCGTCTGCACAAACCTCAGATCGGCGAAGGAGTTGGCAATCGCCTGGAACCGAGTCATATCACGGAACTCGTGTTCCCTAGAGGTCTCAGCATAAAAACTGCAGATCTGATAAGTGCTGATCGATACCCTCAATTGTCATAGGGTAAGAATAATAAGGAACAGGTACTGTGGGATCTGTAGGAGTAGGTGCACGAGGAGTAGGTGCAGTAGGTGGAGGAACCGATGCAATGCTGCGACGAAAAAGTTTGAAAACTTGGGCTCGGGGTCGACAGCACAAGTAGATAAATTAATATCAAATCTCTAAAAAATACGAGGAATGAGCATCACATAAGATAGGTTGCGATCTCTCCCGTGACATCTACCCATCATCTGGATGATTGTCTTAGGTGTAGAAAAAGGAATCCCCTTAAGAATATGATAAAGAGCAGAAAGCTCAAGTGCAATGACATCATCTTTAGAAGTGGATTTTAGAAGTAAGGTGGAATAAATGATGCGATGTACTTCGTAGTTAAACAAGTTCAAGTTATTAGCCTTAAACTTTCCAGGAAGAACGCGTGTGGGCACACAAAGTTCATTCTTGAAACTAACGAGTGTCGTGCCATCGGGGAAATCAAAATCAGTGATATCATCTAGCGGGGCACCTTCGTTTGGGATACCAAGGATTTTTGCTAACGTATCATCAGTGAATTCGATATCAATTCCTTCGACACGTGTCCTCCTGTAAAAGTGTCTAACACAAAATTACAGTAGAATAGTCTAATGGCATTAGTGGCAATGTGGAATTGTAAGATGACAAAGTGTTGTAACCCTAATGCATCAAAGTAAGGGCGGTGATCCGGAAAGACAGTCCACTTAATCGGCGACCCGGTACAAATAGTACGCATGTTAAAACCAGCGTACCACAATAACGCTTGATCGGAAGTTTTAAAATAAAACTCATCCGATGCACCATCCTCAGGTTGGACCGGAGAAAAGAGGCAATCCGTATGCGGATCTGAAGACGATGCCTCTTCACTGGCATTGGTCTTCTTTCTCTTGAAGGGATTGAACTTAGGCATTCTTTTCCAAAAATTTCTAGAAACCCTAAGTATTGAAAAGTGGTAGAAAGAGGGATTATACCTTCCAAGAATTTGATATGTCGAAGAGGATGGCGATCTCCACACGAATCCAAAGTTTGGATGAGAAAATCTACAAGGATTGGAAGAACAATGATGGAGAAAAAACTAGGGTTCGGAGGGGCGCTGCTGCTGTTATGAGGATGTGAGGAAAGAATAAGAAGAAGGAGGCCTCGGGTTGGTGCTGGTCTATATAAACACCCAGCCAAACTCTGGTCGAATTCGGACCGAACTCGGGCCGAATTCGCCTAGGGTTGATTGGCTATAAATATATATAAAAATTCAAAAGAGCCACATTCTTTTTTATTAATTAGTTTTAAATGCTTAATTCAAAGTTTAGTAATTTTAATTCTCAAAGTAATATAATTAATATTATTTTACAAATTAATATTCTTTACTCAGCATCTGTCTCATATTAGCTGTAGGAGTACTGTCCCAGCTAACGGAGGTTCACCGGGGAACTCTTAAATACCGCTTCGCTTCGTCCGTAGTCGTGGTGACAGACAGACTCTTTTCGGCTTGACTCAAAAAACAATTTTTGAGTATTGAATAAATAATAATAAAACAAAATTAATTAATATTGATATATAAAATTTCTAATTCTCGACGTAAATAGTTGAAACGATCTTCCGCTAAAGGTTTTATGAGTATGTCAGCTAATTGATTCTGTGTGTCTATGTATGCAAGGTCTATATCTCCATTTTGTTGATGATCTCTAAGAAAATGATGTCGAATCTCGATATGTTTAGTACGAGAATGACATACTGGATTCTTAGTCAAATTAATAGAACTAGTATTATTACAGAAAATGGGTATATACGTAAAATGCAATCCATAGTCTTCTAAGGTTTGTTTCATCCACAAAATTTGTGCACAACAACGTCCTGCGGCGATATACTCAACCTCGGTTGTTGATAATGCAACAGAATTTTGTTTTTTACTAAACAAAGAGACTAGAGCTTTTCCTAGGAAATAATAAGTGTCGCTAGTGCTTTTTCTATCAACCTTGCATCCGACAAAATTAGTATCAGAATAACTGGTTAGGTCAAATGACGTGGTTTTGGGATACCATAAGCCGACAGAAAAAGTGCCTTTAAGGTATCGAAAGATACGCTTAACTGCGCACAAACGTGATTCCTTAGGATTAGCTTGAAAACGTGCACATAAGCAAACACTAAACATAATATCTGGTCGACTAGCAGTTAGATATAGTAAGCTAAAGATCATACCTCGATACTTACGTATGTCAACGGATTTGCCTTGTTCATCAATGTTAAGCTTGGTTGAAGTCGCCATTGGAGTGCTAAGGGGTTTTTCTGTTTCCATGTCGAACTTCTTCAGTAGATCCTTTGTGTACTTAGCTTGATTTATGAACGTTCCATTGTTGGTTTGTTTGATTTGTAGTCCGAGAAAAGAATTTTAGCTCTCCCATCATGCTCATCTCAAACTCATTCTGTATACACTTTGAGAATTCTTGACAAAGAGATTCATCAGTAGATCCAAAGATAATATCATCTACATATATTTGAATCAAAAGAATATTATTATTCAAAGACTTTATAAACAAAGTAGTGTCATCCTTTCCCTTTGAAAAACCGTTATCAAGTAGAAAGGTGCTTAGACGATTGTACCAAGCACGAGCGGCTTGTTTCAAACCGTATAAAGCTTTCTTCAACTTGACAACATATTCAGGAAATTTAAAATTAGTAAAACAGGGTGGTTGAGCTACATAAACATCTTCTTTTATAAAAACATTTAAAAAATGTGCTTTTGACATCCATTTGAAATAACTTAAAATTATGAAAACATGCAAATGCACATAACATGCGAATGGATTCTAATCTCGCAACTGGGGCATAAGTCTCATCGTAGTCGATACCTTCTTCTCGATTGTATCCTTGAGCTACGAGTCGAGCCTTATTACGAGTCACTAAACCATTCTCGTTCAGTTTATTTCGGAATACCAATCGGGTGCCAATGACAGGATGATCAATAGGCTTGGGAACAAGTTCCCAAACTTGATTCCGTTCAATTTGGTTTAATTCCTCTTGTATAGCATCTATCCAAAAATTATCACTACATGCTTCATCAATATTTTTGGGTGCAAACTGCGAGACAAAAGCAACACAAGAAGCTATATCTTTATCAGAGGAACGAGTACTTACACCCTTGGTAATCTCAACAATTACCAAGTCCTTTGGATGATCAGCCGTGAACTTCAATCTTTTTGGCAGACTCCGAAGGTAGCTGGTTCCTGGATCTTCTCTAGGAGGATCAGCTGGTGCTTTGCTGGGTACATTGAGATCTTCGTCATTGTCATCGATTGTCGTTTGATTTAGTTCATCAAAGGTGATATTGATTGACTCTTCGATGATCATGGTTCTTTTGTTGAAGACTCTGTATCCTTTACTTTTGCCCGCATAACCTAAAAATATACCTTCATCGGCCTTTTCGTCAAACTTTCCCAAATTATATTTGTATTAAGAATAAAGCATTTACAACCAAATATTCTAAAATATGAAACTGATGGAATTCTATCAAACCATAACTCAAATGGAGTCTTCTTTGATTTGGGTTGAATTAGAACTCTATTGAGAACAAAATAAGCTGTATTGACAGCTTCAGCCCAGAAATACTTGGGTAGACTAAACTAGTTTAACATTACTCTGGCCATTTCGGATAGAGTTCTATTCTTACGTTTTACAACTCCATTTTGTTGTGGAGTCCTAGGGCAGGAGAATTCATGCACAAAACCGTGTATGTCACAAAATTGCTCAAACTCCGCATTCTCTAATTCGCCTCCATGATCGCTTCTAATACGAGTGATCATGTAACCTTTTTTATTCTGTACTTTTTTGTAAAATGTGACAAATTCTGATAATGCATCATTTTTGCGTGTCAGAAAAATACCTACGTATATCTAGAATAATCATCTATAATTACAAAAGCTTATAGCTTACCTACGAGGCTAGCAACTCTGCTAGGACCAAATAAGTCCATATGTAGCAATTGTAGAGGTCTAATAGTATATACAACATTTACTGACTTGAAAGAGATCAAGTAGCTTTGTTCTTTTCACATTGACTACATACCGAATCCTTCTTGAATGTAATATCCGGTAAACCGCATACTAGCTTCTTCATGGATAATCTGGAAATAGTATCCATATTTGTATGACCGAGTCTCATATGCCATAGATGACTCTCATCGCTTTTAGCCATTAAACATCTACCTGAAATGTTAGTATCTTACAACGAATAGAAAACATATAATTGTCTTCTCTAATACCTTCAAATATAGTACTACCAGTTGAACTATCAATAATAGTATATTTATCTTTTACGAAGTTAATACCAAAACAGTGATCAGCTAAATGGCTTATGCTGAGCAGACTATGTTTTAACTCAGTAACAAGACAAACATCTTTTATCACTGGATATGGAGCTTTACCAATATTACCAATACCGATTATATACCTATTTAAATTATTGCCGAATGAGACGTATCCTTCTTTATTCCTCTTCGACAGTGTTGCGAATAATGAAGCGTCACTGGTCATGTGCCTTGAGCAACCGCTGTCGAGGATCCATTTGCTCCTAGCATATGAAGGACGTCCCACCTACAAAATAATTTACAGATGAAACTCTTGGTACCCATTACTTGTAGGGTCCTAACTGGTTAGTTTTCGGTATCCATGCATAAATTTAAATCTACTAACTTTCTGATTCTACAAGCAGAAGATATATGACCAATGAGGGCACAATAATGATATTTAGCATGTTGAGTGTTGAAAGCTGAGTGGTGTGCATGGTTGGTAGGTTTAGGTTTTCTAGTATAGAAGAAAGCATACCTATTATCCTGTTTGGGCATAACCTTTTTAGGTAAAGGTCTGATAGGGTTAGGTCTGACAGTATTAGGTTTGGGAATGATCAATTTTTTGGTAAGTGACACGTGTTAGGGTAGGAAGCAGCAGTCTCAGGCTATTTTCCTAACCTAATTTCCAATCTTTTAGAAGTGTCATATAACTTAGTATAGTCATAAGTGAGTGCTTCCATTCTGACTTGTGCACTTTGAAGACTTTTCTTCTCTTTAGAAAATTCTTCATTCAGTTGGTCAATAACCTTTTCTTTTTCTTCGGATGACTTGGTAGTCTCGTGTAATAAGAGCTTAATAGAAGAAAGCTCACCTGACTTACTAACATTATCTTTAACCTCAGCTAGTAGGTCGGTAAGTCTTTCTATTTCACCTTTGTACTCTTTGAGTACCTTCTTAGAGGTCTGATATTTGCTACGCAGTTTCCTGTAATCACTTAACAGTTTACTGAAGGCTTCTCCTAATTGCTCAAAGGTGAAGTCATCATATGTATCAACTATAGGTTCAGAGAGTACCTGATCGGATGCCATAAAACATACATTTGTAGTGTCTTCTGATTGTTCATCTTCTGAGTCGCTGGCTTCACTTTTATGCCATATGCTGGTGTTGGCATATTTTCGAGATGTTGATCTCTTCAGGTTCCCTTTCTCGTATCTGTTGCTCTTCTTGCTTGTTGATGAGTTTGTAGGACAGTCCTTCTTCATGTGTCCTTTTTTCTTGTAGCCGTAGCAGACAGCTGTTTGCCATAAAATATAAAAGGACAGAACAATTATCAGAGGACTGGACTTTTACTTCACAATACAAACTCGCTTGACAAAGAAAGCCTAGGAACGAAAACCTAGGTACAGCAATCTAAGTACAATTATTTACTTTAGATTCTGGGAGGTGACGATAGAGGCTCGGGAAAGCGATAGCCGCTCTGCCTTACTCCTTGGACGATCGAATGCAGCCTTGGCTCTGTAGAAGAACTGTTTGGCATTGATGAAGAAATGCCCTCCTTTCAATTTTTGTATATTCTTTCTCTGACCCTCTATCTCCGTCTTCTCTCTGTTCTCTTTTTTTTCTCAAGGAAATGGAACCCTGCTATTTATAAGAGTGAGGGCATCATTAGGGTTTACAATGATTGCCCATTCTCAAAAGTTGGCGGCTAAGGATCAATGAATCTTGGCCACTCATCTTGAATATAATAGATCTGGGCAATTAATGTGATTGCATCAAATCTTTTGGGTAATTAATGATGATTGTCATAAATTCTCATGATTTGTTATGCCAATCTCGGATTTTCCGCCATGTGTCATTGATTTGCTTGATAGCAAATAATCTGATTTGATCCTAATATTTTGGGATTTGTTGATAGATTTCGGTCGATTTGATGCCACGTGTCCCATTATCATGCCACGTGTCTTAACCGTGAGCCACTTAGAAAATCTGACCCGCATGAGGACCGCTCCCCATTGAGCCGCATAAGGCTGGCCACGTGTCAAGGCTGCTTGGGAGTGGCCCCTGAACATTTGAACCGCATGGTGATGATCTGAGCCGCATGAGGGTAGGTGACCGCATGATGGGTGCTTTCTTCGTGAGCCGCATGGAGATAGTCCTCGTGATCCGCATGGAGATAGTCCTCGTGAGCCGCATGGGGTAGCCTCTGCTTGAGCCGCATGGGGTAGTTCTCGTGAGCCGCATGGAGATAGTCCTCGTGAGCCGTATTGGGTAGCCTCTGCTTGAGCCGCATGGGGTAGTTCTCTTGAGCCGTATGGGATAGCTTCGACCTGAGCCGCATGGGGTGGTCTCTGTTTGAGCCGTATGCGACTGTCCACGTGTCAAGGACGCATGAAGGTTTCTGGATTTCGGGGGATTGTGTCAGAGATCTCCTTCGTTTCCCTAGGAATCTGCCATTATGACGGAGCTATTATCGCACGTCAGAGCTGTCATTTGTCATAGCTGTCAGCCGTCAAGATATTTAATCCAGTAAGGGACAAAGAAAAGAGCTGTTGCGGGCTACGTGGCTCCTCTCTGATCCGTATAGAACTATTCGAGCCGCATAAGCGCTTGAGCCGCATGGATCCCTGAGCCGCATGTGCTCTCTCAGCCGCATGGGGATCCTTAGCCGCATGGATCTTTCTTTATTCTTTTCCATGCTTCTACAAGACCCCTTTCAAAGTTTTTAATTTACAAAATTAAAATACTTTGAATAAGAAGCATGGCTATGCATAAATTCTTCTGGCCGCATGTGATGTCTCAGCCGTATGGCCTTCTCAGCCGCATTGGTCAGTTAGCCGCATGGACTTTTTGGCCGCATGGGCTGTCTGGCCGTATGAGCTTCTTGCCACGTCATCCTGCTACGTGTGGAAAATCTTTTGCGTTAAATGTTGTTGATTCGCCGTCGGATTTGAGGCCGCTTTTCGGGCAGGATCCTAAGAGTCTGGCCTTCATTTTAGTTGGCTCGCCTCGATAACCGAAGGGTCAGTTTTCATGTTCTACGAGAATCGGAGCGCCCTTCTTTTGTCTATAAATAGGGATGTGTTCAGTCGGAGAGACTTCTTTACTTTCTCTTTCGTCTTTAACTTTTGCTAACTTTCTTTCTTTGTCTCCCTTCTTCGACCGCCGGACGATAATGGCCCCCAAGTCTTCCAAGGTCGCCTCTGCTGCTGCGAAAGGCAAGAAAGCGGCTTCCTCATCGACCACCACGCCTGAAGTGCACCCTGATGTCCACCCTGCTTTTCAGGGTAAAGATTGGGTGGAAATTTGAATACTTTTGAACCCTAAGAAACTATGGCTCTGTTGCATAATTTATGCACAAGCCTTTATCCTTCGTCTATTATTGAACTGCCCAAGTTTAATCATGATGAAGTTGTATGAGCCGCATGACCCTCTCATGTCTGAGCCGCATAGGGCATGCCCGTGTTTGAGCCGTATGAGAAGGATTTGAGCCGCAAGAGCACTTCTGGATTTGAACCGCATGAAACCTCATTTGAACGGGGCCGCATATGCTCCTGGCGAATTGGACTACATAAAACCTCACTAAGTCGTGCCGCATAAACGCTTCTGCTAGATAGAACCACATAAGTTCAACCGAACCGCATAAGCTATCGAATCAGTGTCACATGGAACTCCCATCTGAATTGGGTCGCTTAAGGCTGTGTTGAGCCGAGCCGCATAGGCTCTATTGAAGCCGTGCCACATGAGACCCAACTAAATTTGGGCCGCATAAGGCTTCATTGATGCGAGCCGCATAGGCTCATAGGAGCTTCTTTTTAAAAAACTTTAAGTGATTTCGTTTTAACCATCCTTTAATCATGTTTCTTTTATCTTTTTTCAGTGAACCTCCCAACCAATCCAGCTGGAGAGCTTTTGGTGGGTTCAGCTCAATATGCCGTGGGGGTACGGCTCGACTGATTAATTCGACATGTGTCGGATCAGCTTCCTACCAATGAGCCTTTGGAGATGTTGGGCGCCATCAATAACCAGCCTTTCCACTTTTTTTGTACTATGATGAATTCGTGGAGGCTGGACGGAGAGTATCTGAAACCAGCCTTTCTCTTTGGGGATGCTCTATCCATAAAGAACCCCCGAGTGCAGGACATTTCTGAGAGCTAGAACTTTACTATGGATAGGGTGGAGATCCATATTCCCGAGATGGAACGACATTTTTCCCACTCGTGGTTCAATATGGTGCCGTTGAGCAGAAAAAATGGTGGGCTCCCTAACTCCAACCCAATCGGGGATGTTCGTGGGCAACATCCACTATAATAGGAATATGGTGTCAGCATGTGCGAGCAGGGACTCAGTCAGTCGGAGTGTGATGGGACTGATTTCGGGTACTTTCATAAACATCTCTGGTCCCAACTTCACTTTTACTCTAGCTGATACCTTCCTGAATCAGCTCGCTCGCAAGGGGTCTTATCCTGTTGGTAGGTTGTCGCTGCCGAACTGGATAAACCCTATCCCTACGTGGGTCAACCTTACCTCATGGATCCTGAGGAAATACGAGGAATTCCTTCGGGAGATTGACATCTATTATACCATCCGGGGTACCTGTTACGGGTTACCCATTAACAAACCGTTGTTCATGGCTCTTTTGAAGATGTATAACCGGCGTACGGGGACTCTCTTCGCGCCCGGAGGGGAGTTGGGACTTGCTCTCCATGAAATGCTTGCTGTTTCTAAGCTGCCGTGGGGGGCAAGACCTTTGAAGTATACATCCCGACTAACGAGGAATTCGAGGATCTGGATCGAATATTCTCGGGTTTATTACCGTGTACCGAGAACTACTGTGCCACCACAGTATTTGTCACCAAGCGGCTATCAAGAAGAATAATAGTTCAGAAGGGAACGCTCCCCATACTACGTCTTGGGTCTCGTATCTTTTCCAATTCAGTCCCTCTGGCTGGGTTTCTTCTCGAGGTCCTCAGACCCAGGAGGAGATAAGCCGCTTGATGTCGACTGCCAAGAGGTCGAGGTCCACCAAAGACAGATTTGGGAGTCGTACTGACTCCTTTAGCTATTTCTACCACGGTACCCGGCAGATGTCTGAGAAAGCACTCTTGGCCGGATTCTAAATGGTGTGGCTACGGAACTGCGTTGTCTCGGGGGGGGGGGGGGGGGGTCTGGTTCTATCGAAAGGATCAGCCGCCACTTCATCCTTTCGGCCGTGAAGCTAGTCTTTAGGGTTAGGCTGGCCCTTCTTCCGGCCATGGTGTGCATTATACACCATGGCCTCCGCGTCTTTTCGTCTAAAGTCATTGCTCGCGAGACGACACTAGACTTTGAGCGGATAGAGCTACCCTACCATTATCTAATGGGGTGGCTATTGATGCATTACCGGTCGTTGTTGAGGCCCGAAATAGAAGATGATGTCACTGCTGATGACGCCTTCCCTTTTCGATACCGTCGTCAGTCTTGGGAATACGACACCATGCCAGCATGTCAGAGGGCGTTGGCGAGAGAGTAGACGGGCCCGACTTCTTTGTGTCTTTTCCTCAATTTATCGCTAGAGAAGTGAGGGGCGTTCATGTTGACGGCATTGAACCTTCCCTCCTCTTATCTGAGAAAATGCTTCTTTGGCTGCACAATATTCGCCCAACGCACCTGGTATATCGTTACCGTAATAACGTATACCTGGAGCCCTATTTACCCAGCAGGTTCTCCCGCCAGTTCGGGTATAGCCAGCTGTTCCTTGATTGTCCCAGTGCTTGCCTGGGCTTTGAGGGCAGTGTCCTCAATGGTATCAGGGCTTGGCATTATTATAATACGGTTCATACCAGGGCTAGCTTCTCGGTCCCCGATGCTAAGACGTAAGGAGAGATTTTATTCATGGCGGCCCTCTATCATGTTGTGGCGAGCAAGCCTCCTGTTAACTTTGACAGGAGTACCAGCTTTATTGTTGGTACTGGCTTGGCAGAGAAGCTCGAGGGATCCAAGAATAGGAAGAGAAGGGCGAATAGGGTTCCTGTGCCGGACTCGAAGTCTACCATGGCGGACGAAGAGGATGATGAGCAGGATGCCGATGATTCGTCGCATTCCTCGGACGAGGAGGTAGGGGACCAGCCACCTATCATGCCGAACAAAGATGTGGAGGATCAACCACCTGCTGTGCCTGGTCCTTCGCGTAAATAAATCAGGCGCGTGTCTACTGATGATGGCAGAACCTACTCCACGAAGCGGACTGCGGTAAGACGTCGCAAGCTATTTATTGATGATATTGACGCTGTTTCTGAGGTGATTTGAATTTTCACTATCTTTTCCTTCTTTTTCAAAATTATGGCCTAATCATTTTTCTTTTGCTCTTTGTAGGCGTCCGAGGAGTCTGCTTCTCGGGACCCGATTGCCGAGGTCGATCCGGTCCTGTCCAATTTGGTCAATGATGTGTGCACCGCTATCATCTTTGCTGGGGTTCTTCCGGAGGCGGCCGAGGAGTCTCACCTTGCTGAGACCTCAGCCCATGGGGATGGGGGCTCTACTGCACCTGTCCCTGAGACATCTGAATTTCAACAGGAGGACACGGACCTGGCTGGCTCCCTTTCAGGGGCGGTTGGGGCAGAGAAACCAGTTGAATTCAACTTGGAAGCCGCGGGTGGGGAGACTATGCCAGCTGCGAACGAGCTGCAGCCTCCATGCTCTTCCCCTGGTAAGATAAGCCGAATATTGAATTGTCAGGAGGCCTTTTTGCTCTATCATCATGTTTTTCGAGTTATGTCGATTGATGGTTGCTTTGGACGTATAGGTCCCACCCCTTTATTGCCGATGACGGACATTGTCGGAGCGGACTCTACCGGAGGGGATCTGATAGAAGCACGTGTGCCTCTATCTTTTCCAACCTATATTGAGGGGCCTACAGCTGGGTCGAGTTCGGGGGCCCAAGTGACAGTACAGCTGGGGCAAGGGACGATGCTTCCTGCGTCCTTCTCTGCGAATATGGTTTCGGGGGTTAACCTTTTCGCCCTGTCAAGTATCCAAGCTCTTCGGGCGACGAAAGAGGAGCTAGCCGCTATTCATGTATCTTTTCGCACAGAATTCGTTTCCCTAGTGGCGGGGATGGCAAGTTCTGATGCTACTCCTTCGGTACTGCCAGCCACACTCCCTTTGACACCGTCCTCTACAGAAGTTTTGGATGAAGTGTCTCAGGATGTGGTTGACAGTTTTCACCGCCACCTGAAGAGAGGGATCGAGGCTGCTGTGGAGAGGGGGACTCCCTTTGCTATGGCCCGTTAGTGCGTCGGTGGCCAAATTAATATCCTTAGAACACTCCCCGGTGGGGCGGGACTAGCTGCGCTTCTGGAGCCTAAGCTGCTAGAGGCTGGTCGTCTTGTGGCCCAGTTTCGCGTACTACGGCAAGCTGATCTATCCGTGGCGGTAGATCAAGAGTGTATTTTCCTCACAACCGCGACAGAGAAGGTGAGGCTTGCTCGGGAATCGATCAAGTCGACTATACTGATGGACCGCCGTGATCTGACTCAGTCGTACGATCAATGGAGCCGTTGTTAGGGTTATATACTAAAAGCATCACTTTTGTAGTAACCTTATTTCCTTAAATTTTGAATGAGAATCATATGGGCAAATGTTTGTATATTATATTTATTGTAAGTGTTAATGCAAATGTCTGATATTCTATATTGTAGATAATATGGTGTATGGTGTCACACATAAGATCATATTATCAGTTTCCTATGGAGTATATAAATAGTTCACAATCTAGATGGACTTGGACAATCTATTGGAAAGGTTGTAGTGTAATCTGGTATTAGTCTATCTTGACTATAGGTTTACACTAGTACACTTTGTGTGTATTGAACAGGACCACTTGAGGTTGTTCTTTTTGTACTGACTACATAAGAGAACAAACATCTCTGTTATTATGGTTGCTTGTACTCTTAATTCGGATATAATAACGGACATGTATATGCAATGTGCATTACTGACTCATAAAAGAGTGAGATTCATTATGGATCAACAACCTCTATGAATTGGGTAATAATATTGTATGTATGATGGGCTATTGATTATAAATGGAATCCATGTCCCGATACATCGGGTTGATGATGTCCTCTTAAGGAGCTCATAAGGATTGTCATGTAAACCCTGCAGGTGGATTATATCCGACATGACAAATAAAGTTGAGCGGTACTACTTAAGGATAAAAGATGTCGAATCAATATAGTTGTCAGTAACTTAATTTGATTGACGGACATACGATATCTTAACATGGGGAGCCAAACGAGCATATAATAAAATGAGCCCACAAACATAATTTGGGATTAGGGAGGTAGTGCAACAATAGCTCATTATTGGACCGAGCTATTATTAATGGGCCTGGATTGTATGTTCGGACTGAACACGGGATATCCAGATCCGTTAGGAGGCCTAACCCTAATTTTTCCTCATGGTCCCTGCCGTAGCCTATATATATCCTCTATTCTCTGGCCGCCAGATTACTGATCAGAAATCTAAAATTTTCTCTAAATTCGTGATTCACGTAAGAAGAGAAAGAGAGTGCTGCCAAGGAGAAGAAAAAGTTGGGAGATCATCGCCCACACGACGTCCAACTCGAGGAAGGAATACGTGCAGAAGATCTTGGGGTCGTCCGCTCGAGATTGCCAGGAATTACTTGTCTCCTTTCCACCGCAGGTATAATTCGTGAACCCTAGTTTCCGCCTATGAAGGGTTAGAACACGTATTAGATCTGTTTAACTTTCTATCGATCAATACGCACACCAAAGGAAGGGTCCTGGGAATCCCCAGTTCCATCAGCCATCGGACTGAAGATTGCACGGCTAGGGAAGCGACTGCCTCCCTCGGGGTAACTGACACCTGGGAGCAGATCCTCGAGCTCCAGAGAAAGCTGGCCTTCCTGGAGTCCGAGCTCGAAGCCGCCCGTACTGAGAAGGGGTTTGCTATCCAGGAGGCTGATAGACTTAGTATAGCTTCTGCCAGTCTGGAACTTGCCCTGAAGAAGATGAAGAATGACTGGCAGGCATATATGTACTTGGATGATGCGGAGCAGTTGTCCCGGGAGGCTGAGCGCCGAGCTAGACAGCGGATTGAGCGGGGGACTACCTTGGTGAGGAACCGCCTCTTGGAGTTGTGTAATGCCGAACTATAGTCGGCCTTTTTCTCCTTTTGTTTTTGTTTTTCTTTTCTTTTTGAGAGGGACATGGTCACAAGACATGTAATGCCCTTTTTTGCTTTCAAATAAAGAGTATTTTCATCTGACCCTTCATCTGTATTGTGTTTGTGGTTTTGAGGTGTTTTGCCCCGCATGGGGACTTGTCTGTGGACCTGTCACCCTTAGCATACCTTGGTTTTAGGTACGGATAACAAGTTTGATTGGGGATACCTAGAACGTTTCCATAGTAATGTTGTCGTGACGTTCTGAGTATCGGGATAAAGAATGCCATGGAGCAGCTGGGCTCCGGGGGCGTAATGAGAATTGATGGGCTTGTGCTGAGAAATTCAGCACAGGGCATTTGTGGGCCTATTATCCTTGGCGTACCCTGGATTAGGATATGGATAATAGGATGAAATAGAACCGACATACTTACTTAGAGGTCATGAGGATATGGCAAGTATGAGGGTTTTCTTACCGCAAAATCTTCCGACTCAGAGGTGATGAGGACATGGCAGGAGTGGACTCAACAGAGGATATTTGTGGACCTACTATCCTTAGCGCACTTCGGTTGTAGGTACAGATAATAAGTCGAAAGGGAATCAACATACCTACTCAGAGGTAATGAGAACATGGCAAGCATGGGGGTTTCTTCGACGGAGCATTCCCACTCAGAGGTAATGAGGACATGGCAGGAGTGGGCTCAATGAAGGGGGGGTACATAGGACGACTTAGAGGTAATGAGGACATGGAAGTTCTATGTAGGGGGTGATTTTTTTTGGCAGAATAAAGACGACTCAGAGGTAACATCGACATGGTCGTTTTAGAAATTGGTGGATCTGTTACCCTTTTTGTGCACTGGGAGTGCGGGTAGTAGATCATGAGGAAGGGGCTCTTTCAGGAAGAAAGTTCAGAGGTACGGTTATACATGACCTTCTCCCTAAAAGAGTGACCGGGATGTAAGTTCAGGGGTACCAGCGGGTACATAACTCGACAATCCATGAATCTTGGAATCAAAGTGTAAGTTCAGAGGTACCAGCGGGTACATGACTCGATAATCTGGGATTTTTATGGAAGGAAGACGTGAGTTCAGCTGTACCAGAGGGTACATGACTCAGTAGTCTGGAATTTTTGTGAATGTGAGTTCAGCGGTACCAGCGGGTACATGACTCGATAGTCTGAGATTTTGCGGATATGAGTTCAGCGGCACCAGCGGGTACATGACTCGATAATCTGGGATATTAGTGGAAGTAGGATGTGAGTTCAGCGGTACCGAAGGGTACATAACTCAATCATCTAGGACTTGGAGAATGTGAGTTCAGCGATACCAGCGGGTACATGACTCGGTGATGATAAATGTAAGTTCAGCGGTACCAGCGGGTACATGACTCGGTGATCTGGAAAATGTCGTTTAGACATAATATTTCTTCAGAAACTTGTCGTTGACGGGCAACATGAGCAAGTCTCTATTTTGTTTTGCGAGGCGGTAAGCACCGTTGGAGAATACGGCATCAATGATAAACGAACCTTTCCATTTCGGCTAAAATTTATCGGCGATTTTGTGAGTCATGACCATCGGCCTCCAGACTGCAAGAACGAGATCGTCCACTTGGAATGTTCTGATTTTAACCTTCTTGTTGAAGGCTCCCGAGATGCGTGCTTGGTATAGCTCGATTAGTTGCTGAGCTAAGAGGCGCTTTTCATCTAAGGCCTCCAACTCTTGTAGCCGACGACGGTAGTTATCGTCTATCGTCAACTGGTAAGTAAGGGCGACGCGGAGTGAAGGTATTTGAGTCTCCAATGGGAGGACTGCCTCACTCCCGTACACCAGGGAAAATGGCGTATTTCCAGTGGCTGTTCTGACTGTAGTACGGTACACCCATAAGCATTCACCAAGTTTCTCATTCCACTCGCTTTTGTTGGAAGATACAAACTTCTTCAGAAGTTTGATGATTATTTTGTTGAATGCCTCTCCCAGCCCATTTGCTGCAGGATTATATGGTGTTAAAGCAATATTCTGGATGCGATGCTTGTCGCAGAACCGATAGAAGGCATGGCTTGCGAACTGCGGACCATTATCGTGGATGATCCTTCGGGGCAGTCCAAAGCGATAGATGACATGATGCTTGAGGAAGCTGATCACGTTTGAAGTCTTTACTTCTGCGAGCGGAATAGCTTCCGTCCATTTGGAGAAGTAATCCGTGATCGCGAGTATGAAGCGATGTCCTCGGAAGGAAGGTGGAGTAATCGGATTGATGATGTCCATTCCCCATGCTTCGAATGGCCAGGATGCCACTGTCGAATGTAGAAACTCGGAAGGTTGGTGGATGAAGTCCGCGTGGACTTGGCAGGCTTTGTACTTCCTTGCATAGTCTATCACATCTGCTACCATCGTGGGCCAGTAGTAGCCCATTCGGTAAAGACGATCTTGTAATTTAGGGCCAGGCTGATAGGCCCCGCAGATACCGTCATGAGCTTCGTGTACGGCTTCTTTGGCTTCTGCGTTTGACAGACACCGAAGCAATAACCCATCGTAGGATCGCCGATACAGCATTTTCGTCTCTCTATCGTAGAAGAATCTGAGAGAACGCCTTCTGATGGAAGTTGCTTCCTTTGGGTTCTCGGGCAGGATGTCGTAGACTACAAAGTCTATGAATGGTTGTCTCCAGTCCGATGCTTCGTCAATCGTTTGAGCAGAATAACTTGCCACGACTTGAACGTTGTTCTTGGGATAGACCAGTTCGTGGCCTATCACGTCAACCGAATGATGAGTATGGTTTGGAACTGCTAGGGAAGCGGTAAGGCCTGCTAGGGCATCGGCTTCGATGTTTTGGAGTCTGGGAACATGTTCGATAAAGAATCCCTCAAATGACAAAATAATGTTGATCGCTATTTGGTGATATGGGATCATGTCTTCGTGGCGGACTTCGTACGAACCCCGGATCTGATTGACGATTGGCTGCGACTCGCCGTATGCTTCAAGATATTCTACCCCCAGCTCTTTTACAAATTAGAGGCCGATGACCAAAGCGTTGTACTCGTCCACATTGTTAGAGCAAGGTTCCGTGAGAGAGTAAGCACGACTGATCACTAGTCCGGAAGAAGAAATCAGCACTACCCCGACTCCAACGATGATGTTGCCCTTGGGTCCAATTCTCGAAGCACCGTCGAAGAATATTCACCATATATCATCATTGGAGGCCGCATGTGAGTTGGCGACCTCATCTGGGATTTCTTTATATACTCTGGACGACTCCGAGCCTGGGTGGATTGCTAAAAAGTCTGTCAGGGCTTGACCTTTATCAGCCTTTTACGGGACGAAGATCATATGATAGGGGGACAGCAATATTGCCCATGTGGCGAGGCGGGAGCTGAGTGCCCCTGGTTTAGTCATGAGGACCCTGAGGGGGTTGACTCGTGAGATCACATGTTTGGTTTGTCCTGTGACATAGTGTCGCGTCTTTTGAATGGCGAACACCAGGGCGGGGCATTCCTTCTCCACAGCAGTATATCTGTGCTCTGGCCCGATCATCATTCGGCTGAGGTAATATATGGCTTGCTCGTGGCCTGCATCGTTGTTTTGTTCCAGCAGAGCGCTGAGGGAATGCTTCATTGCTCGTACATATTGCAGGAATGGTTTCCCAGCAACGGGGCCACCAGGACTGGAGGGTTCGACAAATATTCTTTGATGCTGGCGAAGGCACGTTGGCATTCTTCATCCCATACGAACGAGACGCATTTCTTCATGAGATGGGTGAATGGCCGACATCGCCCTGAGAGGTTAGAAATGAACCTTCTGATGTAAGCTAGCCTTTCCTGAAGGCCTCTGAGTTCACGAAGATTTCTAGGGGGACCCATCTCCATAATTGCCTTCGTCTTCTCTGGGTCTACATGAATTCCCTGGGCAATAATAATAAAACCCAAGAATTTTTCGCTGGATACGCCCAAGAAGGATTTTGCAGGATTCATCTTCAGGTTGTGTGCTTGCATCAGATAGAACGCTGTCCTCAGATCATACAGGTGGTCTCCCTTATAGCGACTCTTGACGGCAATGTCGTCAACATAGCACTCCACAGTCTTGCGTAAATGGTCTCTGAAGATGATACTCATGGCTCTTTGATATGTGGCGCCAATATTTTTTTAACCAAAAGGCATGACCGTGTAGCAATACGTGCCAATCGGTGTCCGGAATGAGGTGTGCTTTTCGTCGTCAGGAGACATCTTGATTTGGTTGTACCCCGAGAAATCGTCTATGAATGACATGCGTTCAAAGCCGCATGTGTTATTAATCATGATGTCGATGATAGGGAGGGGGAATTCATCTTTGGGACATGCCTCGTTCAGATTGTGGAAGTCGATCCAGATTCGAATCTTTCTATTCTTCTTGTGGACCAGTACTATGTTGGCGACCCAGTCAGGGTGTTGTTCCTCACGAGTGAAGCCATTGGCTGTCAGTTTGTTGACTTCGACTTTGATTGCATCCATGATGCCCGAGCGGAAGCATCGTTGTTGTTGTTTGACCGGCTTTGCATCTGGCCGAATGTTGAGCTTGTGAAGGGCAACTTCGAGGTTTAGTACTGGCATGTCTTCGTAGCTCCAGACGAACACATCAATATATTCTTTTACAAGTTCCGATAGCAATTCTCGCTCTTCGTCTATTAGGCTTTTAATGACGAAGATTGATTTTGGAGAATATTTACTGCCGAGATCAACCTGTATAACCTCATCTTCGGTAGGAGGTTCTCTCTGTTCGAACCGCTTTTTCCATTGTGCATCCAGCTGTTGGGCCCATAGCTCTAATTCGAGGATTTCAGAAATGTCTTCATCTTCTTCGTAAGCGTCGGCGAATGCCATATTGACTGACAGAATTTGTCTGAATACGTCACCGATGCTAGTATCCGAATCAGAAGTTGGTGACCCGGTTGAATGTGAATGCCAGTCGCATTCCTCATCTGAACTTTCAGGAGTCGTTGCGGGCGTAACATACCCTAATCCACATCGGGTCTTGCTGTAGTAGTCCCGTGGTTTGCCGGCTGGGACTGGTGGCTTCAAAGGTAATCGTCAACCGGTGCCGTAGTTCAAGCCTGGTGTAGTCTCCAGATCATATCCCTATTTTTGTATGAGGTATTTGGACAGGGGGCTATAGAGATACAGAGGCAGTCTCTCGGTATCTGCTTCGAGATCGACCTTCTCTATGGTGAAGGGCTGTGGGTCGTCCTTTCGGTCGAAGATGATTGGATGGTCCCCTCTCTCGATTATGCGGTAAGCATCTTCCACTGGAGTAAGCTGGTTTACGGTGTAAATATTTGTCACCTGTGTGTGTAGGTGAGTGCCTATAACGTGTTCCGTAGCATACATTGTACCAAGCTTATTAAGCTCGAGGTAGTTCAAAGATAGCCTTTTATTGATAAAGTAAGGTATCTTTTCTAGCAAGATTACATTATCTGCGGAGGGAACATCAGTGTAGGCAGCCACATACTTGGCTAATTCCGGTTCTCCTTCGGTCTTCCCATATATAAATGAAGACTGAGAGGATGACCTGGACAGCTTGATCATCAGGGGTTCTGTTGGTGGAGCCGAACGTGGAGTTGTTGGCAAACTAGCGACCCCCAGTTTGGTACTCGATGCTGGGCGGAGAGTAGTTGGTTCGCTAGCGACCCCCAGTTTGGTATTCGATGCTGGGCGGGGAGTAGTTGGTTCGCTAGAAGCTCCAGACTTCGTATCGGGGTGACGATTCTTCTTGGGAAGACGTATCGTCATTGGCTTGTCAGAATGATTGAATTTCTCTACTTGTGGCTGGCTAACTCTCTGTAGCCTGATTGTCAGTGGCTCCGTTGTGGGTCTCGGCGCTTGGCCGGACCTTGGCAGCCGGATTATCATTTGTCCTTCTTGCGCTGAGAGGCTGATCGGATCGTTACGCGGAGCGGCCGTAAGGGGTGCAGATTTGCCAGGTTTACAAGATTGAAGGTGGATCATCAAAGGTTCTTCTGATCCCAAGGCCATTTTAGTTCGAGCGTGCCTCTTCGACTTCTCGTATAGGCAGGAATCCGAGTAGTAGGATTCGACCCCTTTGAAGGGATCGATGTCGACAAATTCTGTCCTCACAAAGCCGTGTTTGTCGACATACTTGAAGCACTGGTGCAGTGTGGAAGGCACGATCATATAATCGTGTATCCAAGGGCGCCCCAAGAGGATGTTGTAAGAAGTGTCCGTATCTATGACGTAACATGTTACTTCTGACTGGAGATCGCCAATTTGACACTTCAAGCGAATCTTCCTGATTCGGTAGCTCCTGCCCGAATTGAAACCGCTGATGGCGGTGCTTGTTGGCGTCAGGCGATACATAGAAATACGGAGATGATGTAGCAGACCCTTCGGGATGATGCTTATGGAAGAACCATGATCAATGTGCATCCGTTCCACCATTACGTCCCCGATGTAACCGGTGTAGTATAATGGACGATCGTGCAGATTAGTTTTGATGAGCATGTCTTATGGAGTGAAGACAATATTGGGCATCGCTCCTATGCAAGTGCTGTCTTGGAGATCTACAGGCGGGCTCTCTCCCGTGAGGTTGACCTGAGCCAGATATACGTCAGCATTTTGGAGTGCATCGCTTAAAGCTGTGCGAACATCCTTTGAGAGCCTCAAAAGCTCGTATAATGACAGTTTGGCCGGTGTATTGGCCAACTGCGCCAAGATGTCGAAGTTGTAGGGCCTCTCCAACCCCTGAGGTATCTCTTTTCGTAGGGATTTGTCAAAGCGAGTCTCCTTCAGCCTAGGCTTGTCGGTCGTCAGAGGCTGAGAAGGTCCTGGGGCGTCAGCAGTAGTTGGCTGATGATCTTCAGCTGAGTTCTCAGCTATGGGTTGGGATTGTGCCCCAGATCGGGTAATGACAGCCGTGACTTCTTCGACATCTGCTGAGATAGTACGGCAGGATCTGACTTTTCTACTCTTTTTCTTGCGGATGGAAGGTGGTGTGGGCTGAGTCACCTCAAGTACTAGGTTCGGATGGGCCCACATAACCTTCCTCCGTGATGTGGTGAGGGGCACTAGACCAGCAACCTGCTCCCGAGGAGGTGGAAGATTAGCAATCTCCATTGTTGCCAGAGGGATGGGTATCACACCTTCTTGAGTCTCTGTTGGAGGGAAGCTGCCGAACTGTACGGACACCGTATTGGCCGCCACGGTTACCTCCTCGAAATCGATGGCCAGAGCGTTCGAATCGATGAGATGTTGTATCGCTTCAGTTGGTAGCAATCGTGTGTAGCATGGTGGACGTAGCGGTGGTAATGGCAGTACTTTGGGTTCTCTATATCTGCCGGCCGAGGTTCCTGTCTTGCACTACAATAAAAAACCCTTTTAATGACGCTCGACAAGGAGTTTTAATGACAGCTGATACATAAGCGTTATTAATTTGAAAAATACCTTTTTCTATGACGGTTTGGGCTAATTCTGGGCTTTTTATAACGTTTATAAAATAAAGCATTATTAATAGTTTAGAGCGGTGGCAAACTTGTAATAAACTTTCTATAATATGTTCCATCCCCCGCCGATTTTACTCAGAAGAACTCTCATTCTCCTTCTGCCCCCTCTTCCCTCCTCTCTCCAAACCCTAAAATTTCCTATCACCTCCTTTCAATCTCCCATAAACCCTAGCTCTAGGTCTCACTCTAAACCCTAGCTCTAGGTCTCACTCTAAGCCCTAAGCCCCCAACCCCTCCTCCTACGAACCCTAAGCCCTAAGCTCCCAACCCCTCGCTCGTTGACGGAAGCGGCGGCGGCGAGAACGATGTGGTAGGTCGAGGTCGTCCAGGCGTTGTGGCTTCGGGTTTAGAAGATCGGGGAGGTCGGTGCTCATGATGAGTGTTTGCCATGAAATATAAAAGAGCAGAACAGTTTTATGGGAGGACTGGACTTTTACTTCATGTTACAAACTCGCTTGTACAAAAAAAGCCTAGGGACGAAAACCTAGGTACAACAATCTGAGTACAATTGTTTATTTTTGATTCTGGGGGGTGACGGTAGAGAAAAACCTAGGAAAAGCAACGGCAGCTCTGCCTTACTCCTTGGACGATCGGACGTAGCCTTGGCTCCTATAACGAGATGCTTGGCGTTGACGAAGAAATGCTCTTCTTGCTCTCCTCGTATTGTTCTTCTGGCTTCTCTCTCTTTGGATTGATCTCTGTGTATTTTTCTCTCTGATTATTGGGGGAGCATCCTTTTACAAGGGATTTATAATAGTGGGGGGCATCATTAGGGTTTGCAATGATTGCCCATTCTTAAAGTGGCGGCGGCCTGGTAAATGATCAATCTTGGCCATTAATCTTGAGCGTGAAGGATCTGGGCCCTTAATGAGGATTATGCCATATCATGTCAGTAATTAATGTTGATTGCAATAAACCCCATTATGATGATTTACTGATGTCCGTAAATCTAAATGAATCAATTTAATTCATTTTCTTGCCACGTGTCCCAAATTATTGGGATCTGACCCAAAATTTGATTATCTTTAGGATACGTATCCTGTCATCCTTGTTGAGGCGCATGAGGAGCATTCATATTTGGGCCGCATGAAGGTCGTCATGACCGAGCCGCATGAAAGATTTCATGACCGAGCCGCAAGAATAGTCTCTATACTCGAACCGCATGAAGGTTGTCATGACCGAGCCGCATGAATATGTTCATGACCGAGCCGTATGGGGGTCTTCATGGCCGAGCTGTATGAGAGTCTTCATGGCCGAGCCGCATGGATTTTTTCATGGCCGAGCCGCATTTGGGACCTTCATGATTGAACCGCATAGGTTTCTCTGTACTGGCCGCGTGAACTCGTCTAGTCTGGCCGCATAAACTTGCCTTGAAGCTGTAAAGATTTTCTCCAGTTCTCTAGGAAGATAGTGCACTTGTGTCAGTCATCATGACTACTTTACGTCAGGGCTGTCAGCTGTCAGCTGTCAGCCGTCAGAGCATTAATTGTGTTTGAATGACGCTGGGTACAGCCGTTCTAAAAAGACACGTGGCTTCCCTCCGTGGCCCGCATGGAGTCCACTTGAGCTGCCTATGTGTTTGAGCCGCATGGGACTCTTGAGCCGCATGCGGCTCCTTGTCCGCATGGATCATTTTTCTCTTCTTTTTTATGCTTCTACAAGACCCCCCTTCAAAGTTTTCAATTTGCAAAATTGAAATACTTTGAAAAAGAAGCATGATTATGCCAGAGACGTATGGATGTATTCTGTCCTAGCCGCATGGATTTGACTAGCTGCATGATTACCTCAACCGTATGACTCTCCGAGCCGCATGGGCTGTTTTGGCCGTATGAGCTTCTTACCACGTCTTTCTGCCATGTGTGCAAATCTTTTGTAAATCTTCTGTATTTAATGCTCTTGATTTGCTGTCAGATTTTAAGAGCAGCTTTTTGGGCCAGGATCCTAAGAGTCAGGCTATTATTAAGTCGTTTTGCCTCGATGACCGAAGAGTCGGTCATCATGTTGCATGCGGATCGAGGCGTTCCTTCCTTGTCTATAAATAGGAACACTTTCGTTCTGGGAAATCTCCTTTGCTCTCTTCGATCTTTTACTGTTCTAACTCCTTTCTCTCCTAAGCATCTATGGCTCCCAATAAGGTCGCTGCGTTGAAGGCTGCGAAAGGCAAGGCCGTCGCTTCTACGGCGACTGTGACGACGAACGTGGCCACTCCTCCGCCGGCCGCTGTTCACTCTGTTCATCCCGACGTTCATCCACCTATTGCTGGTAAGGGCGTTGCCTTAGAACCCTAACTGCCATGGCTCAGCTGCATAATTTATGCACAAGCCGTATGTACAAGGTTCGTCGATATGACCGCATAAGCACTTCGCCCAGGGGTCCGCATGGGCTTGTCATACTCGATATGAACTACATATATATATTTTTTGTTTGGGCCGCATGGGCGTAGTTCACTTTTGAACCGCATAAGCTCATCTGCTTGTAGCCGCATGAGTCTGTCTGTTCAGGGCCGTATGAGTCCGCGTGGACTTTGAACCGCATAGTCTCACCTGAATCCGAGCCGCATCAGCGCCTAGGTTTGTCTGTTGAGTCCATGTGAACCTTGAACCGCATAGGCCTTTCTGAGCCCAAACCGCAAAAGCTTCATAAGCTCATCTGAACTTGATTTGTATGGACTCGTCTGACTCGGAGCCGCATAAAGCTATGATGAACCGAACCGCATGGACTCATCTGGTTCTCAGCCGTATTAGGCTGTGACAACCTGAGCCGCATAGACTCAAATGATCTTTCAAACGCTTCTTTGTTTTGACTATCCTCTAATCTTGTTTCTTTCGTCTCTTTTTCAGTGAATCTACTAGTAAATCCTGCGGGGGAACTCCTAGTGGGCTCGAATCAGTTTGCCTTGGGCGTACGTCTTGATGACTTAGTTAAGTACGTGCTAAATCAATTTCCTGCTAATGAGCCTTCGGAGAGGTTGAACGCCATCGAGAATCAGACCCTCCATTATCTCCGTACCATGATGAATTCTGGAAAGTTGGATGGATCATACCTGAAGCCCTCGTTCCTCTTCGGGGACGCTTTAATCATAAAGAATCCCCGAGTATTAGAGATCTCTGAGAACTGGGATTTTACTTTGGATGGGATGGCGATCCATATTCCTCTCATGGAGCGTCATTATCCTCTGTCGTGGTTCAATATGGTATTGTTGGACAGGACGATGGTATGTAACTTAACTCCTACCCAATCAGGGATGTTGATGGGCGACATCTATTACAACCCGAACATTGGGTCAGCGTACGCGGGTAAGGATTCCGTCCGCCGGTACATGATGGGACTGGCCCCAGGTACTTTCATGAACGTATATGGTCCCAACTTCACATTCACTCAAGCTGATACATTCCTGAATCGGCTTGTTCGCAAAAAATCTTATCCCGTTGGCAGACTGGCATTGCTGAACTGGATAAACCCCACTTCTACGTAGGCCCACTTGACCACTTGGGTTCTGCAGACCTACGGGACATTCCTGCTTGAGGTGGGACTCTATCACGCCATCTGGGGCACCTGTCACGAGCTTCCTATCAATAAGCCATTGTTCGTGGCGCTCCTAGAGATGTATAACCGGTGAACGGGGACGTTCTTCGCACCCGGAGGAGAGTTGGGGCTTGCTCTCCACGAGATGTATATTGTCTCTAAGCTTCCGTGGGGGAACTAGCCTTTCGAGGTGTACACCCCGTCGAACGAGGAGTTCGAGGACCTGAACCGACGACTCCCAGGTTTTCTTGCGGTGTACCAGGAGTTGCTATGCCATCATAGTGCTTGTCACCAGATGGCTATAAAAATGGAGGATAGCTCAGAAGGGAACGCTCCCCACACCACATCCGGGGTCAATTATCTTTTTAAAGTTAGCCCTTCTAGCGAGGTTATTCCTCGAACCCCTCAAACCCAGGGAGAGATAAAAGACCTGATGTTGAGCGTCAAGAAGTCGCGGTCTAATAGCGACATATTCGGGGGTCAAGCTGACTCTCTTAGCTATTTTTACTATGGTACCAGGCAAATGTTTGAGAAAGCGCTCCTGGCTGGATTTTTGATGATATGGATACGGAACTGCATAGTCTCGGGGGGGGGGGGGGGGGGCAGGTTCTATTGAGAGGATCAGCCGCCACTTCATTCTCCCTGCCGTTAAGCTGGTATTTGGAGTTAGACTGGCTCTTCTTCCGGCTATGGTGTGTAGCATACACCATGGTCTTCGAACATTCTCGTCCAAGGTTATTGCCCGCAAGAAGACGCTGGACTTTGAGCGCATAGAGCTACCTTTCCACTATTTGATGGGGTGGTTGTTGATGCACTACAAGTCTTTGATGGGATCTGGAACAACGGAAGATGCTACAGACGAAGACGCTTTCCTTTTCCAATGCCATCACCAACCATGGGAATACAGTACTATGCCAGCTTGTCGAAGGGCGCTGACGAGGGTGGATGGGTGTGGCTTTTTTGTGTCTATTCCTCATTTTTCCGATGAGGAAGTGAGGGATGTACGCCTTGATGGTACCGGACCTCCTCACTTTCTGTCTCCGAAGATGCTCACTTGGTTGCGCAACATTCGCCCCACGTATCTGGTTTATCGTAACCGCGATAATGTATACTTGGAGCCCTACCTGCCTAGTAGGTTTTCCCACCAATTTGGCTATAGCCAGTTATTCCTTGACTGTCCCAGCCCTTGCTTGGGCTTTGAAGGTAGCGTTCTTGATGGTGTCAGGGCGTAGAATTATTATGACGCTTATCATACTCGGGCCAGCTTCTCGGTCCCTGATACTAAGGCGCCGAGGGAAATTTTGTACGTGGCTGCCTTGTATCATGTTATGGCGAACAAGCCTCCTGTAAATTTCGATCCGAGTACCAGTTTCATCGTGGGTACCGATTTAGAGGAAAAGCCCAAGGGGCTAAGGCTAGAAAGCAACTAGCGCTCCAGACTCCCCTCCCTGAATCAGAATCTTTCGAGGCGGATGAGAAGGATGATGATCATGATAGCGAAGACACTCTTTCTTTTGGGAGTGAAGAAGTAGCGGATCAACCGCTTGCCACACCAGACGAACTGGCGGAGGATCCGTCGCTTGCTACACAAGAGGAAGTAGTGAGGGAAGGACAGCCTCCCGCTGTGCCTGGTCCCTCACGCAAACGAGTCAGACGTGAGCCTTCTGACAGCAGAACGACCTTTTCTGTGAAGAGAGCCGTCGTTAGGTCTCGTGGGTTGCTTATTACCGAGAGGGGTGAAAATGCTGACGATGTTCCGGAGGTAAGACTATGTTGGAGCTATCTCCTTGTTGTGGTTTTCTTTTTCTTGGAGATATGACCTAATCATTTTTTTTGTAGGCGTCTGACCAACCAGGCTCTCATGAACCGTCTGCTGCCCCTGGAGTTGATCCGGCCCTTGCTGCTTTGATTAGTGGCATGTGTGCTGCGGTCCTTTCTGCGGGGGCTCTCTCAGCGGCGGCTGAGGACTCCCAAGTTGCAGAGGCCTCGGTCCGGGGTGACGAAGGTTTCCTCGGGCCTGTCTCCGAGATTGCTAAATTTTAGCAAGGCGATGCCGATCTCGTCGCATCCCCTTCCGAGGGTGCCGGGGCGGAGGAGTCTATTATATTCGACTCGGAGGCCGCTAGTGGAGAGGTTGTGGTGGCCGTAGGCGAACCTCAGCCTCCACACTCTTCTGCTGGTAAGATAAGCCAAATATTGACTAGTGAGGGGGCTTATTTGCTCTATCAACATATCCTCCAGGTCAAATCGATTTATGGTTGTCTTGGCCCTATAGGTCCTGACCCTTTACTTCCCACAGCGGATGTTCTTGGGGAAGGCTCGGCCTGCTGCGATCTGGAGGAAATGAGCGTTTCTTCTCCTTCACCGACTCATGTCGAGGAGCCTCTCGCCAGCTCCGGACAGATGGGAGTGGAGCTTGTTCCGGGAGCGATGGTCTTCGCCACATCCTCTGCTGCTTATACGGCTTTGGAGATTGACTTCTCGGCCCTGCCGAGCATTCAAGTTCTACGAGCTGCTGAAGAGGAGTTGGCTGTTTTTCAGGCGTCCTTTAGTATGGAGTTTATTTCCCTCGTGATAGGAGCGGCAGATTCTGTCACGTCTTCTTCAGTGTTGCCAGCTACACTCCCATAGACGCCGGCTTCTTCGGAGGCTCTGGACGAGGTATCGCAGGATGTGGTCGACAGCTTCTATCGCCATTTAAAGAGGGGCGTAGATGCTGCCGTAGAACGGGGGATCCCTTTTTCTCTGTCCCTGCGGTGCGCTCGGGGTCAGATTGAAACTTTGAAGACTCTTCCTGGCGGGATGGGGTTGGCTGCGCTCCTGGAGCCCAAGTTGGCGGAGGCTGATCAGCTCGTGACCTGATTGCTGGTGTTACGGCAAGCTGACTTGCCTGCTGCGATTGAACGGGAGTGGGGCTTCCTTATTGCCGCTCGGGATAGGATAAAGCTCGTTCGAGACACTATCGGGCCAGTTGTGAAGGGGGACCTTGACGAGCTTTCCGCTTCGTATGACAGGCTGGGTCGTCGAAGTCAAGCTTGTAGGGCTCGGGAAGAGGCTTCCTCTCGTGGAATAGCTGACACGAAGGAGCGGATTCTCGTACTTCAGAAGGAATTGGCCTTCCTAGAGTCCGAGCTGAAGGCTGCTCGTGCGGAACAGGAGTCAATCGTTCGGGAGGCCGAGAAGGTTTTCCGATCTTCTGTTAACCTGGAGCGGGCTTTCAAGAAGTTTGAGGACAACTGGCAAGCTCACGCTCATCTGGAGGACGCGACGGTGCTGACACAAGAGTCGGAGCGTCGAGCTAAACAGAGGTTTGAGCGGTCGGTTGCCTTGCTGACGGACCGTCTCACGGCGCTATGTGCCCCGGAGCAGTGATCGGTTTTCTGTTTTCTTTTGCTCTTTTTTTTCATTTTGTAAGGGATGTGATCCCAAATGATGTAGCACTTTGAATTCTGAATAAATGAGCATGTTTCAACTCATCTTCTCTTTCTTGTACTCGTGGTGTTTGTGGAATTGAACCTGCTGGAGGATTATTTGTGGACCTGTTACCCTGGGCGTACCTTGGTTTTAGGTTCGAGTAACAAGTTTTGGAGAGGGATACCTAGAACAACTTTGCGATAAGACAGCTATAGAAGTTTTTGGTATTCGAGGGAATGCCAAGGAGCAACTGGGCTCCCAGGCATGATAGGGAAGGGATGGGCGTGTACTGGAGACCCAGTACAGCATCTGTGGTCGACTGAGGACATTTGTGGTCATCCGAGGACATTTGTGGTCAACAGAGGACATTTATGGTCAATAGAGGACATTTGTGGTCAATAGAGGACATTTGTGGACCTATTATCCTTGTCGTACTCCGGTTGTGGGTAGAGATAATAGGTTGAAAGGGAACCGACATACTTACTCAGAGGTAATGAGGACATGGCAAGTATGAAGGTTTTTTCTACGGAGCCTTCCCACGCAGAGGTAATGAGGACATGGCAGGAGTAGGCTCAATGAAGAGGGGGTACATAAAACGACTCAGAGGTAATGAGGACATGGAAGTTTATGTAGGGGGTGATTTATTTTTGGCGGAAGTGAAACGACTCAGAGGTAGCATCGACATGGTCGTTTTGGAAGTTTGTGGACCCGTTACCCTTTTGTGCACTGTGAGTGCGGGTAGTGGATCATGAGGGAGGATCTCTTATAGGAGGAAAGTTCAGAGGTATGACCATACATGACTTACTATCTGAAAGAGTGACCGAGATGTGAGTTCAGAGGCACCAACGGGTACATGACTCGATATTGTGAAAGTGTGAGTTTAGTGGCACCAGCGGGAACATGACTCGATAATCTGGGATGTTGTGGATGTGAGTTCAGCGACACGAGAGGGCACATGACTCAGGAATCTAGAAAATGGTGAGTGTGAGTTCAGCGGTACGAGCGGGTACGTGACTCATTGATCTGGAAAATGTGAGTATGAGTTCAGCGGTACCAGTGGGTACATGACTCTTATGACTGGAAAATGTGGGAAGGAGTTCAGAGGTACCAGCAGGTACATGACTCGTATGATTAGAAAATATGGAAATGAGTTCAGAGGTACCAACGGGTACATGACTCGTTGTATAGAAAATGTGGAAATGAGTTCAGAGGTACCAGCAGGTACATGACTCTATGTATGGAACCAGAATGTAAGTTCAGTGGTACGGGGAGGTACATAACTCGACACTCTGAGATGTCTCGAGGATTTTGTTTCAGACATAATACTTCTTCAGGAACTTGCCGTTGATGGGCATGAGCAAGTCTCTATTTTGTTTTGCTAGGCGGTAGGCGCCGTTGGAGAATACAGCTTCGATGATGAACGGGCCTTCCTATTTTGGTTGAAATTTACCGGCGGTTTTATGCGTCATAACCATCGGCCTCCGAACCGCCAGAACGAGATCGCCTACTTGGAATGTTCTGACCTTGACCTTCTTGTTGAAAGCTCCGGAGATTCTGGCCTGATATAGTTCGATTCGCTGTTGAGCTAACAGGCGTTTCTCGTTTAGGGCCACCAATTCCTATAGTCGGCGATGGTAGTTTTCGTCTGTCGTCAACTGATGTGTGAGGGTGACGCGGAGTGAGGGGATCTGAGTCTCTAATGGGAGAACTGCCTCACTCCCGTACACTAGGGAAAATGGTGTATTCCCGGTGGCTGTTCGAACTGTGGTGCGATACGCCCATAAGCATTCGCCGAGCTTCTCGTTCCAGTCGCGCTTGTTAGAGGACACGAATTTCTTGAGTAGCTTGATTATGGTTTTGTTGAATGCTTCTGCTAACCCGTTGGCTGCTGGATTGTAGGTTGTCAAAGCAATGTTCTGAATTCGGTGCTTGTCGTAGAACCGATAAAATGCGTGGCTTGCGAACTGTGGCCCATTGTCGTGAATGACCCTTCGGGGCAGTCCAAAGCGGCAGATGACATGATGCTTACGGAAGCTGATCACGTTTGAAGTTTTCATCTCTGCCAATGGGATGGCTTCTGCCCATTTGGAGAAGTAATCGGTGATTACGAGTATGAATCGGTGTCCTCTGGACGAAGGTAGGGTAATTGGGCCGACGATGTCCATACCCCATGCTTCGAATGGCCAGGAGGCCACAGTCGGATGTAGGAATTCAGATGGCTGGTGGATGAAGTCGGCGTAGATTTGGCAGGCTTTGCACTTTCGTGCATAATCTATTGCTTCTGCAACAATCGTGGGCCAGTAATAGCCCATTCGGCGAAGGCGTCTTGCAGTTTTGGGCCAAGTTGATGGGCTCCGCAGACACCATCATGGGCCTCGTGCACGTCTTCCTTGGCTTCTGTATTTGATAGACACCGAAGCAGCAACCCATCATAGGATCGACGATACAACATTTTTGTCTCCGTATCATAGAAAAATCTGAGAGAACGTCTTCTGATAGAAGTAGCTTCCTTCGGATTCTCTGGCAGGATGTCGTATACAACGAAGTCGATGAACGGCTGTCTCCAGTCTGGTGCTTTATCGACTAAAAAGGTGGAGTAGCTTTCAATACATCGAACGTTATCCTTAGGACAGACCAGTTCACGGCCTATTATGTCGACCTGATGACGAACGTAATTTGGCACAGCTAGGGAAGCGGCCAAACCAGCTAGGGCATCAGCCTCAATGTTCTGGAGTCTGGGAACATGTTCTATGAAGAATCCTCCCAGAGACGAGATGATATCGATTGCTATTCGATGATACGGGATCATGTCTTCGTGGCGGACCTCGTACGACCCCCGAATCTGATTGACGATTAACTGTGAGTCGCCGTAAGCTTCAAGATACTCTACTCCCAGCTCCTTTGCAAGTCGGAGGCCAATGACCAAGGCATTATACTCGACCACATTATTTGAGTAGGGCTCTGTGAGTGAGTAGGCCCGATTGATCACCAAGCCGGAGGGAGAAATCAGCACCACTTCAAGTCCAGCGATGATGTTGCCTTTGGGTTCAGTTCTCGAAGCGCCGTCGAAGAACATTCGCCAGATGGCATCATGGGATATTGCATTTGAACTGGTGACCTTGTCTGGTATCTCTTCATATACCCTAGTCATCTCCGAACCTGGATGGGCTGCTAGAAAGTCTGCCATAGCCTGGCCTTTAACAGCCTTTTGCGGGATGAAGATCATATGGTACGGTGATAGTAATATCGCCCAGGTAGCAAGACGAGAGCTGAGTGCCCCAGGATTGGTCATGAGTGAAGAACAGTTTGGCAACTCTAGAGGGGGGTGAATAGAGTTTATAAAGAAAAATAGCCAATTAAAAAATAACTCTTTCACCAACAATCAATAATCAGAGTAAAGTGCGGAAAATAAATAAAGAGCAAAAGAGCATACGCAAACACAGCGATTTTAACCTGGTTTCCCTCGTGGAGGACTAGTCCAGGCCTGAGAACTCTAGCTCAGGATTAAATCCACTATTTGTGAAATAGTAGTTTACAACCCGTGCCTTTTCTTCAGAAGAGCACGTCAACTTCTAACAGAGGATCGCAGTGGCGATTTGCTTGGAATTGTCCAAGCGACTTCTTCAACTCTTGCACAAGAATCCTAACTGAGAGATGCTGAGCACTCGAGACTTAGGAGGCTTGTGGCTAGTAGATGGGAAGGGTATGGCTTATTGAGCTTATAAGAGAAGAGAAGAGAAGATTGAGTGATTTGAAATGAGAGAATTCATGCCCTATTTATAGTGTTTTTATAGGCAGAATTCGGCCAGAATTCGGGTAGGAAAATTCAAAAATTTGGCCGTTGGACAGCTAGCAACCAGCTAACCCTAAAATTAGGGTTCCTGATTTCTAGGGGACAGAGTTCGGCCCGAACTCTGTGTGGAGGCAGAGTTCGGCCCGAACTCTGTCTCCAGAGCACAGAGTGGTTCTAAGGGGACCAGTGGGCAGTTTTTTGGTTCAGTGGAGCTTGGGATTTTGGGTAGGTTATAGACTAAGTTCCAAGAGCTCAGCAAGACTCAGAGTACATAAATCTAGACTCAATGAAATCATAAAATACAGACTCCAGAACACACTGAGAGCCGGAGACTGAGCTGTCATCTGTCTTGAACTGAATGCAGTCGTCGTGTGTCGTATTGAATTAATACAAATATTATTTGGTCAATGTAGTCAATATTTGGTTGACTGTGACTTTGTGTCAACAATCTCCCCCATATTGATAATTGACAAAATAATATATGTATATTTCAATATTCATACCTGGACACAGTTGATTGTAACATAGTTCCATAGCTCCCCCATACACGATGCCTGAGCTAAGAGAAAATAGCTCCCCCGTAAACCATGAACGGTGTCGAGCTAGAAGCTATAGCTCTCCCCCTTACAAAATGCATAGTACCTGTGTTCTGATAGATAATATTTTCCAGAGCAAGAAGTACAGATATACACAGATATACGAATGCATAGAACCAGTATGATATCTAATATCTCCCAAAAGCAAAACAATAAAAATATACATTATTTCTCCCCCTTTTGGCAGTTAGCAATATAAAGAAGCAATGAATATTAATGCAACCACATCAAGCAGAGAAGAAACAGTAAAATGCTAAGCAAAATAAGTCACTGACATAGAATGATAATAAAGACAGATAATGTCATCCACCAAACCAAGTGGCCAACCATAAACAGAGTACATAAAACCAGCTACATAAATCCATAAGAAACTAAATAACTGAAAACAAAAGTAACTAAGATCATCATCAGTAGCAGCAGCAGCAGATAGTAGCCAATCTCCATCATGGAGCACGAGATGGTCCTGGAACATCTGATGGACCATGGAAGGAGCGACGAGGGTCCACAAAAGCATCATCCGGATCCATGTAACGCATAACCCACGGATCATCAATGCGATAACCCGCGCGCGCTGGATCCCTCTCCATGGGAATGTGTAAATGCTGAGACAGAGAGTACCGGATATCATGCATAGAGTTGCCGAGAGCACTCATCTGCAGAGTGGTACGATAGTCCAGCTGTGTCCAGCGATCGTCCTCAAGAGTAAAACGATCCCGGAGCATGGTCTGAATGGACTCAAGAGTGGCAGGTGGAGGTGGTGCATCCTGACCAAAAGGAGGGGCGTCAGGCTCCTCATCAGCAGAATGCTCAGATGACTCAGAAGCAGCGACAGGCTGAAGGCGTCGTGCTTTGGATAGAAAGGCAGGTGCAGGCAGGAACGGACAATCATGGATAGGAATGATGAAGGCACAAAAAACGAAAGGAAGATAGAGAGGATAAACCAAAGCTCTTGGTTTCTTCCGACAGTTGATCATCCAATCCATCATAGTCCGTGGAAAGTTGAATGGAATACGATAGTGGAGATGATATAAGGCGGAGATCTCAAGATAAGTAACTTCATCTGTTGAGCCAGCCTTGGGTAAGATGGTGTTAAAAACCATTCGGTGAAGCTCATAGAAGTAGGGGTTGAGATGCTTGGCCATAAGTTTGCGAGGACTTATGTTAGGAGCACATAATTCCTCCTTGAATCCTTCAAGAGAAGTATCGCCAACAAATTGAAATTGACGTGCTTCCACAAGTTTATTCCAAGTATCAAGATTAACAAGATCAAGAAAATCCCCCAACTCAGAATCATTGAAGGCGATGTCAATACCGGCAACCCGGGAATAGATGTGTGTTGCATCAAAAGTTAAATTGCAATAGAACATTTGGATTGCACTACGGTAGATGACAGAATTTGAAGCAACTAAAGCATCCAAACAAAGATCATGGAATAAAGACTCATATTGAGAAAATATTGTGAAATTGATGGGATGGCCCCCAAACACCGGACGAGTCCTAAAATCGCTAAACCATTCATTAGAGGCGTCTAGCGATACAAATAGACGGTCGTCGTATGTGTTAGGGTCATCGGGACTCGGCGGATTGAACAACGGATGAATGGGGTGTTGTTCAACTACTTGTTCAATCGGAGGAGGAGGATTCGAAGAGGAAGCACCCTCGGTTCGGATCCTCTTCCCGCGATTGGGCAAGCGTGGAGCCATTTACAAGAAATTGGATAACTTGAAATGGAGAGAAATAGAGAGTTATACCTGAAAATAATGTCAAACAGTTGAAGAGAACGTTGAAAAACCCCTTTTCCTTGATTTTGAGAAGAAATAGAACCCTCTAGATCAAGAACTAGGGTTAGGGTTTGGAAGGAAGAAGATGGAAGAGGTGGAGAAGAAGGAAATATGGGAGGAAAGAGAAGGAATCCCGACATAAAGTAGGGCTTTGTCTTTGGTCGGGTAGAATAGTGACCATTGGATTAGAAAAGATCCAACGGCGGAGCCAGATCCCGATTCTGGAACCTAGGGACCGAACTCGGCCCGAACTCTGTTAGGGGCAGAGTTCGGCCCGAGTTCTGGATCAGTGGTCCAGAACAAAAGTTAGGCTGAAAAAAGATTAAGTGTTGAACAAAAAGAGATACAATTTTGAGAAACCCAATAAAGTACATAGAGAGATTCACAAAGGTCAGAATGAACTTTAGGAAGATCAATTTGGCAATAATAAATCGTAACAAACCATATAATAAACAAGGAAATATATTGTAATTCAGTATTTCAAATTTGCCATGGGTTAGCTGCAGGGGCCGGATCCCAGCTAGCGGTAGTCCTGAGGACTAGTGCACCGTGTCGCTTAGGCTTTTACGCCTTTTTGTCAGAAGGACCCTTTCGGCTTGTACCCATAATAAATTTGTCATAAAAGAATCAAAATATACTCGATATTTACGCAGGTAAGTCTCAACTTATAACTGCTTCATCCAAAATTCCGAGTTCACGACAAAGATAATTGAAGCGCTCTTCGGATAATGGCTTAGTAAAGAAATCTGCTAGCTGATGATCAGTGTCAATAAATTCTAAGTTAATCGTGCCATTTTGCTGATGATCACGCAAAAAGTGGTGTCTGATCTCAATGTGTTTAGTGCGTGAGTGGCAGACAGGGTTCTTAGTCAAATTGATGGCACTAGTATTGTCACAGAATATTGGAATATGCATGAAAGATAACTTATAGTCTTCAAGGGTTTGCTTCATCCACAGAATTTGTGCACAACAACGCCCAGCTGCTATGTATTCAGCTTCTGTTGTGGATAGTGCGATAGAGTTCTGCTTCTTGCTAAACCATGAGACTAAAGCCTTTCCTAACAAATGACACGTGCCGCTCGTACTTTTACGGTCGACCTTGCATCCAGTAAAGTCAGCATCAGAGTAACCGATGAGGTCAAATAATGTTGACTTGGGATACCATAGGCCCACTGTAACCGTACCCTTAAGATATCGAAAGATACGCTTAACCGCGGTCATGTGAGATTCCTTAGGATTTGCTTGATATCTAGCACATAGGCAAACACTAAACATGATATCGGGGCGACTAGCAGTTAAATAAAGTAAGCTGCCTATCATACCTCGATACTTACGTTGATCAACGGGTTTGCCGCTCTCATCTGGTTCGAGTTTGGTTGAAGTAGCCATTGGCGTGCTAATTGGTTTGACGTTGTCAAGGTCGAACTTCTTCAGCATGTCCTTGGTATACTTCGATTGACAGATGAAAGTTCCATTTGCCAGTTGCTTTACTTGCAGGCCAAGAAAGTAGTTGAGCTCTCCCATCATGCTCATCTCAAATTCTGTCTGCATACACTTGGCAAATTCTTGACAAAGAGTTTCATCAGTAGACCCAAAAATAATATCATCAACATAAATTTGAATCAACAGAATAGTGTCTTTAAAAGATTTTATAAACAGTGTAGTGTCAATTTTCCCTTTTGAAAAACCTTTCTCAAGTAAGAAGCTACTTAGCCTTTCATACCAAGCTCTGGGGGCTTGCTTGAGGCCATAAAGTGCTTTCTTTAGCTTGAACACGTGGTCGGGAAATTTATGATTTTCAAAGCCAGGAGGTTGTTTCACATAAACTTCCTCCTTAATAAAACCATTCAGAAAAGCACTTTTCACATCCATTTGAAATAATTTAAAGTTTTGAAAATTAGCAAAAGCACAAAGCATCCGAATGGATTCTAGTCTAGCAACAGGAGCATACGTCTCATCGTAGTCGATACCTTCCTCTTGGTTGTATCCTTGAGCTACTAGACGAGCTTTGTTACGTGTGACTGAACCATCTTCATTTATTTTGTTTCTAAAAACCCATTTAGTACCAATTATAGAGTGATTAACCGGTCTAGGAATGAGTTCCCATACTTGGCTTCTCTCGAATTGGTTGAGTTCTTCTTGCATAGCAGAAATCCAAAATTCATCATTAAAAGCTTCAGAAATGTTTTTAGGCTCTACTTGTGAAATGAAGGCAGTGCTAGCAACAGAGTCTCTTAGTGATGATCTAGTAGTTACTCCACGTGAAACTTCTCCTATAACTAAATTTTCTGGATGAGAAGGTTTGAAAGAGAATTTCTTAGGCAAACCCTCCAGAGAATTAGTTTCGGTTGAAGTATTCATTGGAGTAGAAGTTGATGGCTCAACGTCATCATCAAGAGTACTTGCTGCACTGTTGTCTTCATCAAAAGTCACATTTGTTGACTCTTCCACAATAAGTGAGCGTTTATTGAAAACTCTATATCCCTTACTCTTGGCGGCATAACCAAGAAAGATACCATCGTCAGCTTTGGCATCAAATTTGCCTAAGTTGTCTTTGGTGTTAAGGATAAAACATCTACAACCAAAAACTTTAAAATAAGAAACATTGGGGGTTCTCCCAAACCAAAGCTCATAGGGTGTTTTCTTCGTAATGGGACGAATCAGCACCCTATTCTAAATATGGCATGCTGTACTAACAGCTTCTGCCCAAAAGTATTTCGGAAGTGAAAATTTATTCAACATGACTCTGGCCATATCGCCGAGAGTTCTATTCTTCCGCTCCACAACACCATTTTGTTGAGGAGTTCTAGGACAAGAAAATTCATGATCAAAACCATTTGCATTACAAAAACTTTCAAAATCATAATTTACGAATTCGCCTCCATGATCACTTCGGATTCGAGTAATCATGTAGCCTTTTTCGTTTTGAACTTTCTTTACAAAAACTTTGAAAGCAGAAATAGCATCGCTCTTATTAGCGAGAAAGAAAACCCAAGTAAATCTCGAAAAATCATCAACAATAACAAATGTATACAGTTTGCCACCAAGGCTAGCTATTCTACTAGGACCAAATAAATCCATATGAAGTAGTTGCAAGGGTCTAGTAGTACTTACAGAGTTGATGGAATGAAACGAGGATTTTGTTGCCTTGTTTAGTTCACATTCGGCACATACCGTATCCTTTTTGAATGTGATGTCAGGCAATCCTCTCACTAGCTTCTTGGTAGAAAGCCTGGATATAGCATCCATGTTGGCGTGACCAAGACGCTGGTGCCAACGTAGTCGTTCGTCTTTGTGGGCATATAAACATCTACCTGCATTGTTAGTATTTAGAAAGATAGAAAATATAGATGTTATCCTCTCTTTTCCCTTCAAAAGCAATGTCTCCTGTTGACCTATCATAGATGTAGCAACTGTTTTGTCCAAAGTTAATGTCATATCCATGATCAGCAAGATGACTAATGCTGAGCAGGTTATGCTTTAACTCGGTCACTAGGCAGACATCCTTTATTACAGGAGAGGGAGGATGACCAATGATACCATTACCTATAATGTACCCTTTGAGATTGTTACCGAAGGATACGTATCCTTCTCTCTTCATCGATAGTGATGCAAAAAGGTTTGCGTTTCCCGTCATATGTCGCGAGCATCCACTATCGAGAATCCACTTACTTTCAGTTGAGGAGGGAAGGTCCACCTACATCAAGAGTAGATGTGACCTTTGGTACCCGAGTTCTTGAGGGTCCTGAAAAGTTAGTCTTTGGGAACCAAGCATATATCCTTTTATCTACAAGTCTTCTAACTCTGCACTGTGGTGAGATGTGTCCATGTAATCCACAATAAGTACAGATAGCATTCTTGTTTATACTAGGAGTATGAGAATGATATTTATAAGCAACAGGATGAGGATGGACATGATGTGAAGAGTTAGCATGGTGAGGATGATTATGCATGGAATAAGTGGCATGGTGATGGTGTCTTTGAGGCATAGAATGATGGTTTTGTCTATGGTGTGTGACATGCTGATATTGTCTAGATGGCATGGCATGATGATTTTGTCTATATGGCATGACATGATGATTTTGTCTATATGGTATATGAGGACCTTGTCTATATGGCATTGCATGATGATCTTGTCTATATGGCATGGCATGATGATTTTTATGTGTGGAGTGATGTTGATTGTGTCTTTGTGCATGATGCATGTGTACTGAGTGAGAATTGTTCTTACGTGCATGTGGTTTGTGAAAGTTGGTGTATATGAATGCATGGTTATGTGCTGCATGAGAATGACGTGGTTGACTAGCATGAGTGGTGTTGTGCTCATGTGATTGGGTTTGAGGTTGAATAACCTGTTTACCCAATTTGGTTTCTAATCTTTTGGTAACAGCATGCAGTTCATTAACCTTAATATTTAAGCCATATATCTTAGTCATGGAAATCTTGTGTCTACTCTTTTCTTCAGCAAGCAACGTGTTGAGTGTAGTGATTTCTTGAGTTTGTTGCTCAATACGTGCTTCGGCATCATGCAAGCTTAATTTAAGCTTGGATACTTCATCAGCGTCATTAGTGGGTGATGTGTCTCTAACATTTTCAAGAAGTAAGGAAATTCTTTGTATCTCATCTTCTAGACTTTGATTTTGTCCTTGGCATGTTTATATTTACCGATGACCTTTTTATGATCATCGAGTAAATCAGTGAAAGCATCGCCAAGTTCATCAAAAGAGAAGTCATCCAGAGTTTCGTTAGATACCTTGTTAGACGTCGCCATCAGGCACACATTTGCTGTATCTTGAGGAGAGTCCTTTTCTTCCTCAGAGTCACTTGCTTCACTCTCATGCCAGATGCCTGTGTTGGCATATTTCTTTGATGAGTTCTTTTTGTATGGCTTCTCATAACGGTTGCTCTTCTTCAGGAATGGGCAGTCTTTTCGGACATGTCCAGTTTTCTTGCAACCGTAACAAGTTGGTTCTTCTTCATCGTCTTCTTGAGATTCCTTCTTCCTTTGATTGAAGCGAAGGAATTTCTTGAAGTTGCGAACCATGAGAGCTTGTTCTTCATCATCCGAATTATCTTCTTCGGTCTCATCATGATTAGCTCTTCGTTGATGAGCTTTGAGTGCGATCTCCCTGGTCTTCGGAGCAGGCTCTTCGAAGTCCTTGAGGTCAAGCTCGTGAGTCATAAGCTTACCCATCAAGGTCTCCATTGACATTGTTGTGAGATCGTTTCCTTCTATGATGGCTGTCACCTTAGGGTTCCAAATCTTTGGTAGCCCTCTGAGCAGCTTACGAATCTTCTCGTGGTTTGAGTACTGCTTTCCGAGCGAAGATAGAGGATTGATGATGTCGAGGAATCTTGTGATCATTTGAGTGATCGTCTCACTTGGCTTCATCTTGAAGGCTTCGTATTCTTGAGTGAGACGGCTTATTTTAGATTCCTTGACCTGTGTGGTTCCTTCATGCGTCACTTCTAGAAGTCTCCATACTTCATGAGCAGTGGTGCAAGTAGAAACCCTGTTGAACTCATTCCTGTCTATAGCACAGAATAAAGCATTAATAGCCCTAGCGTCTAGACTTGCCTGTTTCTTCTCCTCGACAGAATATTTGTCGTGTGGTTTCTCAATGAGGTCACCATCGACAACTATCCTGGCGGGCTTTTTGTAACCGTCAGTGACGACAGTCCACAGGTCAAAGTCTAGAGACTTAAGATAGAAGCTCATCCTTGTTTTCCAATATGTGTAGTTAGTTCCATCAAATAGGGGAGGCCTATGAGTGGACTGACCTTCACCATGATTGGAAATCAAGGATTATGTGGTTGCCATGGATCAGCTCTTAGGATGTTAATCCTTGTAAAGAGAACAGAGCTCTGATACCAATTGAAGAACAGTTTGGCAACTCTAGAGGGGGGTGAATAGAGTTTATAAAGAAAAATAGCCAATTAAAAAATAACTCTTTCACCAACAATCAATAATCAGAGTAAAGTGCGGAAAATAAATAAAGAGCAAAAGAGCATACGCAAACACAGCGATTTTAACCTGGTTTCCCTCGTGGAGGACTAGTCCAGGCCTGAGAACTCTAGCTCAGGATTAAATCCACTATTTGTGAAATAGTAGTTTACAACCCGTGCCTTTTCTTCAGAAGAGCACGTCAACTTCTAACAGAGGATCGCAGTGGCGATTTGCTTGGAATTGTCCAAGCGACTTCTTCAACTCTTGCACAAGAATCCTAACTGAGAGATGCTGAGCACTCGAGACTTAGGAGGCTTGTGGCTAGTAGATGGGAAGGGTATGGCTTATTGAGCTTATAAGAGAGAAGAGAAGAGAAGATTGAGTGATTTGAAATGAGAGAATTCATGCCCTATTTATAGTGTTTTTATAGGCAGAATTCGGCCAGAATTCGGGTAGGAAAATTCAAAAATTTGGCCGTTGGACAGCTAGCAACCAGCTAACCCTAAAATTAGGGTTCCTGATTTCTAGGGGACAGAGTTCGGCCCGAACTCTGTGTGGAGGCAGAGTTCGGCCCGAACTCTGTCTCCAGAGCACAGAGTGGTTCTAAGGGGACCAGTGGGCAGTTTTTGGTTCAGTGGAGCTTGGGATTTTGGGTAGGTTATAGACTAAGTTCCAAGAGCTCAGCAAGACTCAGAGTACATAAATCTAGACTCAATGAAATCATAAAATACAGACTCCAGAACACACTGAGAGCCGGAGACTGAGCTGTCATCTGTCTTGAACTGAATGCAGTCGTCGTGTGTCGTATTGAATTAATACAAATATTATTTGGTCAATGTAGTCAATATTTGGTTGACTGTGACTTTGTGTCAACAATGAGGACCCTGAGGGGGTTGATCCGCGATATCATGTGGATGGTTTGTCCCGTGACGTAGTGTCGCATCTTCTGGATTGCGAACACGAGAGCAAGGCATTCCTTCTCTACGGCCGTGTATCGGTATTCTGGCCCAATCATCTTCCGACTGAGGTAGTATATAGCTTGTTCGTGGCCCGCATCATTGTTCTGTGCCAACAGGGCACCAAGAGAATGTTCCATCGCTCGCACATAGAGCAAGAATGGCTTTCCAGCAACAGGAGCTACCAGGACTGGGGGGTTTGACAAATATTCTTTGATGCTATCGAAAGCGCACTGGCATTCCTCATCCCATACGAAAGAGACTCCCTTCTTCATGAGATGGGTGAATGGTTGACATCGTCCGGAGAGATTAGAGATGAATCTCCTGATGTAAGCTAGCCTGCCTTGGAGGCCTCGGAGTTCGCGGAGATTTCTCGGGGGACCCATCTCCATGATTGCCTTTGTTTTCTTGGGGTCGATGTGAATGCCCTGAGAAGTGATGACGAAACCCAGGAATTTCCCGCTGGAGACACCCATGAATGATTTCGTAGGGTTCATCTTTAAGTTGTGTGCTCGCATTAGGTCGAACACTGTCCTGAGATCTTGCAGATGATCTTCCTTCGAACGACTTTTGACGACGATGTCGTCGACGTAGCATTCCACTGTCTTGCGCAAGTGGTCTCTAAAGATGATGCTCATAGCTCTCTGGTAAGTAGCGCCAGCATTCCTTAAACCGAAAGGCATAACGGTGTAGCAATATGTACCAATCGGTGTTCGGAATGATGTGTGCTTCTCGTCGTCAGGGAACATCTTGATCTGGTTGTATCCTGAGAAGCCATCTATGAAGGACATACGTTCGAAGCCGCAGATGTTGTCGTTCGTAATATCTGTGATAGGGAGAGGGAATTCATCTTTAGGGCATGCCTCATTCAGATTCCGGAAGTCAATGCATATTCGGATCTTCCCATTCTTCTTGAGAACTGGTATGATGTTGGCTACCCAGTCTGGATGCTGCTCTTCGCGAATGAAGCCGCTGGCTATCAGTTTGTTGCCCTCGGCTTCAATAGCATTCATGACATCAGAGCGAAACCGTCGTTGCTGTTGCTTGACAGGTTTTGCATCCGGACGAATATTGAGTTTGTGGAGTGCGATCTCAGGGTCCAATCCTGGCATATCTTCATAGCTCCAGGCGAACACATCGATATACTCTTTGACGAGTTGGAGCAGCGACTCTCGCTCTTCATCTGTCAGACTCTGGCTGATGAAGATTGGTTTCGGGGAGCCTTCATCACCAAGATTAACTTGTATGACCTAATCCTCAGAGGAAGGTTCTCTTTGCTCGAAACGCTTTTCCTATTATTCATCTACCTGTTGGGCCCACGGCTCTAGCTCGAGGATTTTCAGAATATCTTTATCTTCTTCATAAGCGTCGACGAATGCCATGTTGACAGACAGGACTTGTTTGAATACATCTCCGATGCTGGTATCCGAGTCAGAAGTTGGTGACCCGGTCGAATACGAATGCCAGTCGCATTCTTCATCTAAACTTTCAGAGGTCGTCGTGGGTGTTACATACCCTAATCCACATCGAGTCTTGTTATAGTAGTCCCGTGGTTTGCCAACCAGGACCGGGGGCTTCAAAGGTAATCGTCATCCCGTACAGTAGTTCAAACCTGGTGTCGTTTCCAGATCATACCCCTGTTTCTGCATGAGATATTAGATTGGGGGCTATAAAGATACAGAGGTAGTCTCCCGGAATCCGATCCAAGGTCGACTTCTTCTATGGTGAAGGGATGCGGATCGTCCTTCCGGCCGAAGATGATTGGATGGTCCCCCCCTCGATTATTCGGTAAGCGTCTTCTGCTGGAGTAAGCTAGATTATGGTGTAGACATTTGTCACCTGTGTGTGTAGGTGAGTGCCTATGCCGTGTTCCATAGAGTACATTGTACAAAGCTTATTAAGCTCAAGGTAGTTCAAAAATAGCCCTTTATTGATGAAGTAAGGTATCTTTTCAAGGGGGATTACATCATCTGCGGAGGGAACATCAGTGTGGGCAGCCACATACTTGGCTAGCTCCGGTTCCTCTTTGGCTACCCCGTGTGTGAATGAAGACTAAGAGGACGACCTGGGGAGCTTGATCGTCAGCGGTTCAGTTGATGGAGCTGAGCGTGGAGTTGTCGGCAGACTAGCGACCCCCAGTTTGGTACTCGATGTAGGGCGAGGAGTGGCTGGTTCGCTAGAAGTGTCAGACCTTGCATCGGGGTGACGACCCTTCTTGGGAAGGCGTATCGTCAGTAGTTTGTCGGAGGGATTTAGCTTCTCCGTTTGGGGCTGACCGACTCTTGGCAGTCTGATTGTTAGTGGCCCCGTTGTGGATCTTGGCACTTGGCCAGACCTTGGCAGCCGGATTATTATCTTCTCTTCTTGTGCCGAGAGGCTGATTGCGTCCTTACGCAGAGTGGCGGTAAGGGGTACAGACCTGCCCGGTTTGCGAGCTTGGAGGTGGATCGTCAGAGGCTCTTCTGATCATGTGGTTGTCTCGGTACTAGCTTGTACATCTCCTTCACCAAGATGCTTCTTCGATTTTTCGTACAGGCAGAAGTCTGAGTAGTAGTAAGATTCGACCCCTTTGAAGGGATCGATATCAGTAAATTTTGTCCTCACGAAGCCATATTTGTCGACAAATTTGAAGCAGTGGTGCAGCGTGGAAGGCACGATCATATAATCGTGTATCCATGGGTGCCCCAAGAGGGTATTGTAAGAAGTGTCTGCATCGATAACGTTGCAGGTGACTTCTGATTGGAGGTCGCCAATTTGACACTTTAGACGAATCTTTCCAATAGGGTAGCTCCTGCCCGAATTGAAACCGCTGATGGCAGTGCTTGTAGGTGTCAGACGATGCATTGGGACACAGAGATGATGTAGCAGACCCTTCGTGATAATGCTTATGGAAGAGCCAGGATCAATATGCATCCGATCCACCTTCACGTCGCCAATGTATCCAGTGTAGTATAGTGGGCGATCGTGCAGATTAGTTTGATGTGCATGTCCTGCGAAGTGAAGATGATGTTGGGCATTGCTCCCGTGCAGGCGCTGTCTTGGAGATCTGCAGGCGGGTTTTCTCCCGTGTGGTTAACTTCAGCCAGGTATGCGTCGGCATTTTGGAGTGCATCGCTCAAAGCCGCACGAACATCCTTGGAGAGTCTCTAGAGCTCGTATAATGAAAACTTGGCCGGTGTGTTGGCCAATTGTGCCAAGATGTCGAAGTTGTAGGGCCTCTCCATCCCTTGGGCTGCCTCTTTTCGGAGGGATCTGTCGAAGCGAGTCTTCCTCGGCCTAGGCTTATCGGTCGTCGAAGGCTGAACCGGTCCCGGAGCATCAGTTGTAGGGGTTGATGATCTTCAGCTAGATTGTCAACCACAGGTTGGGATTGCGCCCCAGACCGCGTGACGACGGCTGTAGCTTCTTCGATGCCTGTCGAGATTGTACGGCAGGATCTGATTTTTCTATTCTTTTTCTTGCAGATAGAAGACGATATAGGCCGAGTCACTTCCGATACCAAGTCTGGATGGATCCACATGACCTCCCATCGTGATGTGGTGAGGGGCACTAGACCAGCAGCCTGATCTCGGGGAGGTGGAAGATTAGCAATCTCTATTGTCGCCAGAGGGATGGGGACCCCCCGTCTTGAGTTTCCGTCGGAGGGAAGCTGCCGAATTGTACGGACACCATATTGGCTACCACGGTTACCTCTTCGAAATCGATAGCCAGAGCATTCGAATCGATAAGATTTGGATGTACCGTTTCAGCTGGTAGCAGTCGTGTGTGGCATGGTGGACGTAGCGATGGTAATGGCAGTACTTTGGGTTCTCCATCTCTGCCGACCGCGGTTCCCGTCTTGGAGGAAGCTGGATTCTGTCTCCTTGTATGAGCATGTCCAAGATGGGCTTGACGTGACCGTCTTCGAAGGAGTAAGTAATTTACGGCCATTATTTGTCTGCCGGCTTTGGCTCAGGTTTCTGTGCCGTGTCGGCAACCATAGCCTGCTTTCCCCTGCTATCCCGATTGTTGGAGGGGCTACCCTCATTATCGTTGTTGGGACGCTTGCCCTTGTTCTCTCCGTCTGAGATGTGCAATCTCAGTTGGCGAGCCTTCTTCAATCATTCTTCGGTGCTTGTGGCGCTGATGATAAACGTCTTCCAGTCCTTGAATTGACTTTCGCCCATCCAGAGACTGTTTGTTGGGAGGAGTCTCTTTTGGCAAATTTTAATCAAGGAGGAATCTGGATTTCAAGTGGGCAACTTCATGGCGGTTTGGCGGAACCGCTCGATGTAGTTCCTTGTCAGCGCTTTCTCCCTTGGACGACGTCCATGAGGGTGGACATGGTGATGTCCTGTCCTACTTCGTAGAATCTCTCCAAGAACATGCACTTGAAGCGGGCAAAGGAGTGGATGCAGTTGTCCGGCAGGTTGTGATACCAGTCGAAGGCGACTCCTTCCAATGCCCCGATGAATAATCGTATGAGAATGGCATCGTCATGGGGCAGATGGTCGGTGGTGACCTCGAAGTAGGTGATGTACCGACTTGCCGAGGTCTTGTCATCATAAGGATTGATATTGAACGGCTTATATCTTGGTGGGAATGGAACATCCCTTCATGCAGCAGGGTACGGTTGCCGTATTCTGAGGTCTTGAGAGTTTTCTCGAGCGTGAAACATGGCTCGGAGCTCCTGGACCTCTCTTCTCGCTTCGCGTGCTTCGTCCAAGGCGGTGGGGGCCGTTGTTTCTGGAGGATTGTTGCCCGGGTTTGGTGCCGCCGAATTCGAGTCCGCATTGACCGCGGGACCCATGCTTGTTTGGCCAGGCGTCCCTCCTTACAGAGTTGGAAGGGCCGCTTTAATCTCGTCTACAGACTTGACCAAAGCAAGCAATATGGCTTCGAGACTGTCGATGCGCTGGTGATCACTGGAACCACCTTGGTTGCTGTCTGTCATGAATACCGTCTTCACATGAGGAGAGATAGACGGAGCGGTGGAGGAAGGGCCCTCCGAATCGTACCCCTGTAGTGAGAAGTCATCGGGGTATGTGGGTATGTTCCTTTCTGATTCAGACTCGAAAGGAACAGTACCCCAGTCTCCGAGTTTGCCTCGCTTGGGAGTTGTGGATGTCGTCGGGGACGTCAAGGTTTGCTGTATCTGATGGGAGAGTTGTCTCCCGTGGCTCGTTTTCTTGGAACATCGGATTACTGTAGAGGCTCGGTGGGGTGCTACCCCCAGCCCAGCAACCTCCTGCGTTATGGATGATGAATCTTCCACTGTAGCAGATTTTGTCTTAGAGCGAGTACCTTGGAAAACTCCGGTGGTGGGCACCCGCTTAGACGACAGTCTTTTAGTCGCAGTGGTTGGGAACATTCGTCTTCTTTCCCCTTCCATCAGCGGAGACTTTTCGAGCAGAGTTGCAGGAGACGACGGGTAGTGCCTCGTCTTCTGAAGATGGCTGTTGCAGTCTTTGAAAGACAGACTGTTGGTCTTCTTGCATCGTCGTACTATTACAGCAGCAGTTGACGATGACCTGGGTGCAGTAATATCCGTGGAGGACTCTTTGTACTCCGATGCATCTTCTCTTTCCTTGAGTTTGTGGAGGATGGCCTCACACAAGTCACTTGCTTTGATGGCTCTAGAATTCCGGGCACACGAGTGTATAGGCCTCCCGCCTGCTCCCATATTCGAAGGTAGCTCGTATACCTACCTTCGTTCGTTATTGGGAGATGCTTGAAGACTATCCCGCCCATTGGCCGCAGGGGGCAGGGTACGAGTAGCTTTATACAACTTTCCATTAGAGGCCCACATGATAATCAACGGAACGCTCCGATAGTCAGAGGTTAGGGCAGCTGGCTGGGCTTGGTGAGCCTGCGCTGCCCTAGACTTCTTCCTTCTAGCACCTACGGGTGCGTAATAGGAAGAGTCCAAGTTGGATACCACAGAGTCTGGCTTATCATCCAGAGAACCATCAGGGTCAGGACCGCATGAGAGACAATCGAAGACTGATCGAGAAAAGCATGGAACAGACGCTATGCAGCTAGGATTGGAAACCGTACAGGCTGTCTGCATGCGGCTGTCTTTAGCTGTCGGATGTGTTGTTCTGGTGTGACTAGGAGTCACGACCGTGCAGGCTGGCGACATGCGGTTGTCCATTGTGTCCGCATAGATTTTCTGCAAGCGGTTGACTTCAGTAGCTGCATAAGTTTCATCCATACGGTTGGCAACTGTAGCCGCATAAGCTATGCAGCTGACAGATGTGGCCGCATGAGTTTTCTTCAAGCGGCTGGCGACTGTAGCCGCATGAGCTTTCTCCATGTGGCTAGTACCCTTATGCAGCTCGGATCGCATAGAGTTCCTCTTTTCCCTACATGTCCAGCATCATAATGTTTTCTTTGCCGGACTTGGGGATAGCAGAGTCGTCTATGGTCTGAAGTGGGG